>JARSSU010008399.1:0-16005 GCA_029619165.1 Eurosta solidaginis
CCAACATCATGAGTGACTAAAATTTATTTTATCCTATCTTCCTCAGATGGATCGCCAACGCCCTCCAGTCCCCGCACTGCGCCGCTCGCTAGTATGACAGGTGACAATGCCCACAGCTCGCCAACAACGTGCCGAAGTCCTGCCCGACTACCGACGATGCCGTTTATGCATGCGACCCCATGCACTATCAATGTGCTCCGTGTTCGCTGCCATGCAGCCCCAACAACGCGCCTTGGTCGCACGGGCATACAATTATTGCACAAACTGCTTGGCACTGCCACACGCCACAACGCGCATGTTCACCAGCGAGCGCTGCCACGTCTGTGAACTCCCTCACCATACGTTGTTGCATCGAGACACCGGGATCCGCCAAACCCCGAATGCAGAGCAACCACCAAGGCGCCAACGCCATTCATCGCGCCGCCGCAGGCCACGCCATCGCAGCAGTGGGAACGTCCAGCCAACACAACCACCACCCGCTGCAAGAATATCCAGCGTTCGCCGTAACCAACGCGTACCGACCGTGCCCAACCGCACTATACGTTGCACCGCCATCGGCCTGCGCACCTCAACCTACAAACATAAAGTTGGGAAAATACTGATTCAAGAAGCAGTTCGGGCTCTGACCGAGCTGCAGCATACGTTAGGCGCTTAGTACGCCTAGACGGGCGAGGATGTTTACGCGGCGTAGGCTGCCACCCGTCCCATCTCCCCCTTGTACATACGTATATCGATAAATTTATATATATAACCCGTATCTCGTATTATTAGATTATTGAATTGTATTGTATCGAATTATCCCCTAGAATCAATGCATTGTATTTACCTTTAAATTCCCTATTGGGTCTCCTCATGGACGTGTGGCAGCCTCCACCACGCAAATCCACCAGATGGAATTCGCCGCAACTACATAGTAGCGATCCGGCAGGATCGTTACCTTACCTGTCAAAAAACCACCACCATTTGATCATCATATTTTTGCTACCGTTCGAATTAGCAAATTTTTATACATTTTTCATTGGCATTTTTTATTTGCATTTTATAATAATTCTGGTGTTATTTCCTTGTACAAAAGATTAGAGCTTTTTCAAACAAACCAATAAATAAGTAAGTGCAAGTGTTTATGCATTAATATCTCACTGTCATAACAATATTTTGTTAAATATCACACAACAAATGTGACTAAACCACCAAACAACCCAAATACATCACATGGAAGTTACAAACCTTGGAAAAGAAAGCAGATTAAATAAGCAAGATAAACATTCAAGCCAGGACTTAACAAGGTTAGATAAGTGGATTATTATTCAGTGTTTAGCGGCGACTTGTTAAGTGAGAGTTTCGTTTATACCTACATATTTCGCCATTACATACCCGGCTTTAAAGCATTTTTGCCGGTATCATTAGTGAAGCGTTTTTCACATTTAGTATACTGCATTTAGTACTGAAGTAAGAGCTTCATCAATCTGCTTGGATGACCTCTAATCTTTGGCGTACATACTCATATTACCTGGGTTGAGAATTGGCTATTGTATTAATTCTACAGGAGCTTGCCACAAATATCAGTGCACGTCCCATCACATTCACAGCAGGAGTACCTATACAACAGGTGAGTCCTACCGCATCAATACCATATCTACTGAGCCTCAATATTTCACACCCCAAAAATCGACGTGGTTATAGGCAGCGATCTTACTCCCCATATATTAGTCCAAGGGTTACAAGCCAACGTAAGTGGCTCTTTATTAGCCCAAAATACTATATTTGGGTGGATACTCAGCGGACCCATTACAGAGACTGTAAATACATTCTCGACTCAAGTACTCGAGAGTCCGGATGATACTCTCAGTAAAATACTCCAGCAGTTCTGGCATCAGGAAGAGCTACCCATGATTCAAGCTCTTTCGGAAGATGACAAATTTTGCGAGGAACTCTACCGCAAACCACACACCGCCAAGAGGATGGTAGATATGTTGTGAAACTACCATTTAAGAGGGAATTTCCAAACACTGCCCTAGGACACTCACGTATTGCTGCACAACAACAATACCTCAGCGTTGAAAGATCTCGGAAGTTTTGGAAGAATATATCACCCTTAACCATATGGAGGCAACCTCATCCCGCGAGGTCATCGATAAAGGAAAGTATCTTTCCTTCTATCTCCCCCATCATGCGGTATTAAAACCCGACAGCAAAACAACGAAGGTGCGCGTTGTCTTCAACGCATCTAGGACTACCCATTCTGGAAACTCGTTAAATGACGCTCTACACTCAGGCTCCACATTCCAAAACGACTTAATGCTCGTCCTACTCAAATGGAGATTTTTTAAGTACGTATTTAAGGGCGACATCGAAAAGATGTACCGCGAAATACTCGTTCATAAAGAAGATCAGGATTTTCAAAGAATTCTCTTAAGAAGATCTCCACAGCTGCCGATGGAGGACTTCAAATTAAAGACAGTGACGTTTGGCGTCAACCGTGCCCCATATCTCGCGATACGGTCTCTGCACTAACTCGCAGAAGACACAAAACCCACCCACCCACTCGCCTATGATATGTTGCTACACGAAACCTACGTAGACGATATACTTTAGGACGATCACAGTATACAGTCCGCTCACGACTCTCTACACCAGGTTATTGAAGCGTTGAAATCAGCCGGTTTTCCACTCAAGAAAATAGCGGCAAATCACCCAAAATTGTTGGAATCCATCCCAGAATCTGATCTGCTAGATGCAGATTTTCTCAAATTTCACGATCCCAGCTCAACAAAGACCCTCGGCATAAAATGGAATGCCAAAAACGACTCTTTCTCATACTCTTACGACCCTATACCCACAGAAAACTCGAACACAAAGAGGAAAATTTTATCGGTGGTTGCGAAATTGTTTGACCCGGCAGGATGGCTATCGCCAATAATTATACTAGCCAAGACTCTCCTCCAGCAACTCTGGTTAGAAGGAACTGACTGGAATGAACAAGTCAAACCCATCGCTTTCCACACATGGAACACATTTCGCGAGAATCTCTCCGCGATAAATGAAATTAAAATCCCTTGATGGGTTGAATTTTCACCCAATAAACCCTTTCAGATGCATGGATTCTCAGATGCATCTGGAAAGGCATTCTGCGCTTGTGTGTACCTGCGAGTGCAGAATAGCAAGGACACGTTTTCTACTCACCTACTCGTGGAGAAGAGCAAAGTGGCTCCCGTGAAAACCGTGAGCCTGCCTCGCCTAGAACTCTGTGGAGCAGTACTACTCACAAAATTAATAAAACAAATTCGCTCACACCTAACTCTGACTCCACATGACCTGTTTCTCTGTACGGACTCCGCCATCGTACTAGCATGGCTGGAAAAACCCCCACACACCTGGAAGACCTACGTGGCAAATGGAACCTCACAAATTCTGGAAACGTGAGTAACGCCCCTTGAAAATACGTACCCAGTGGAGATAATCCAGCAGATCTTGGTATCCGTGGATGTACCCCCAAGGATCTAGCTGAATGCTCCCTTTGGTGGAAGGGCCCAGAGTGGTTGGCCAAATCCCCAACGTCCTGGCCGAAACCAGTGACACAACCCCTACTCCACCGGAACAAAAGCGCACTCAAGCATTTCATGCTGTAGATATGCCTGATCTACTCGAACGCTTTTCTTCCTACTCAAGAGCTCTACGAGTCGTTGCTTATATGTACCGATTTATACACAGGGCACAAGGCCTTGATACTCTGAAAACGATCACGCTAACCCAAGAGGAAGTTCATCAGGCAAAAGTTCGTTTGATCCTGTTGACGCAACATAAATACTTCTCTGCCGAAATTGCAGATCTACAGTCCAACAAACCACTCCACGAAAATAGTTCATTGTTAACTCTAAACCCTATGCTCGATGAATCAGGCATAATGCGAGTGAATGGTCGGCTCGAAAAAGCCAATCTTAGTTACAACGAGCGTTATCCTATTATAATTCCCGATAACTCCCGGTTTTGCTATTTACTCTTGAATTTATTCACTCTACCTTGTTGCATACCGAAAAACAACTGATGATCCGCCTGATGCAACAGGAATATTACATCCCTTCTCAAACAAAAGGTGAAAACATCAATCTTACAGAAGGCATCTTACTCAAAGGCATACGTTTGTGTATTCGTATGTTTCTAAACAAAAGCAGTCCATCTTGAAGTCTGCTCAGATCTGACGACCGCTGCTTTTAAAGCAGCGTTTGCTCGTTTTGTTAGTCGTCGTGGACTCCCACACAAAATAATGTCAGACAATGGCAAAACCTTTATTGTAGCAAGTCGTGCCATTCAAAAGGAGCTTTCTTCTTTTCTCAAGGAAGCCGCAACTGACAGCTCAAAAATATGCTACTCATGGACTGTCCTGGCAATTCATCCCACCATATGCTCCTCACATGGGCGGATTATGGGAAGCGGCAGTTACAAGCTTTAAAACCCATTTCCTTAAAGTTGCAGGCAGCCACATTTGAAGAATTTACTACCCTACTCAATCGAATTGAAGCGGTTCTCAACTCTAGACCACTATCTCCGATGTCGCAAGATCCAAATGATTTACTCGCTCTAACTCCCGGACATTTCCTCCGTGGTGCTCCACTTCTCGCGTTACCCGAACCCAACTCCGAGAACCTTTCGCTCATCAAAAAATGGCAAAAACTACAAGTTCTACACCATCAGTTTAGTACGCGCTAGAAAAATTAATATCTCAAAGAACTTCATAAGCGTAATAAATGGAAAACTCAGCAGACAAACATCAAAGAAGATGATCTAGTCGTCGCGAAAGATGACCTTTTCCCCGAATGAATGGCGACTTGGACGCATCATTCGACTCCACCCTGGCTCGGACGAAAACGTTCGAGTAGTAGATGTCCGAACTCAAGACGGAATATACAAACGCCCCATAGCAAAAGTGTGTGTACTTCCTCTAGCAGAATAAATTCTTCACCCTCACCCTATATATCTCTCCAAACCGTGTCAACTATAGGGATTCATATCACAGCCCACTCTCTGCACCCATACTCACTTGACCCCCTTTATTTTGACTTCTCTTTTCAGACCACGTTATGGAAACTTCAGCACCTGCCGGCTGTGTTGCCAAAGGCATTTGTTGCGCTACTACCATGCGTTTATGGCTATGACCCCAGAATAACGCTATGAGTCGGTGCGGGCTCACAAATATTGCATAGATTGTTTGGCAACATCCCATTTTACGGGCGCATGCAGCTCCCCTGATAGCTGCCGCCGATGTGGCCTCGCTCAGCACACGCTGCTTCACCGTGAGCGGCCAAAGGAAGAACGCCGGAAACGATTCAACAATAAACCCCTGACTCCAGCCCCGAGAACGAAGACAACAAAAAGGACTGTAATTTTAAAACCAAAGAAGAAACGGGCAGACAATAATACCACTCAGAAGCGTTTGAGGAATTTGTTTTCAACAGCGGTTAACACTTTGGAGGAGATGCAGAAGTTGCTGCTTCCCTCATCGGAGCAGGCCGGCCGCCATGTTGGAGACATGAGCCCAAATTTAATTGACCTATTAATTGTAGTATACAATGATTTTACAAAATTTATTAGTAGAATGAAGTATTGAAATATTAACTATTTTTAAGATACTTACATTTTGCTAAAAGTACTTACCTAATGAAATATTAACTATTTTTAAGATACTTACGTTTGCTAATATACTTACCTTTTGCAAAAATATTTACCTAATGAAATACCCTGCAAAAATTTTAAAATACTTACCTTAATGAACCACCCTCTAAACAAAGAATTTACAAATTTTTGCTTATTGTAATTACCGTGCACTCAACTTTGTACATTCCTTTTACATACATACGAACATATAAATAGTTACCGTTTCCTAGCTGCGCAGGAGGCTGAAAATTGTATTGCTTAATATGTAAGTTTTTAGTTCGCTAATTACCGTCGATCGATCCGCCACTATTCGCAGAATATTTAATGATAACAATTGTGAAAGTTCAGTGAAGTAAAAGTTATTAAATTTACACATATAAATAAGTTAAAATCAATCGTGGAAATTAGGGCGGGTCGATTTAAAAATCGCTCATTGCTCTGCGAAAATCGTATTCTAGGGATCAAAATAGGAAACTTTCCCGAAGGAACGATACCTCTAAAACGAATTCTGATGTCCCCCCCTTTGGGTCGAACTTTTGGGTAGGGGCAATTTCAATTCTACCTGCTGTGTCTTGTGGTGACTTAAAAAAACAACACAAGCAATTTTACGATCTGCAATTGTGTCACAGTGATACCTTCATTTTTTAAAACGGTTGAATAAAAAACCCACACAACTATGTTTACGACATGCAAATGCATCACAGTGATGCCTTGGTTTTAAAAGGGGGTTGTAAAAACGCTAATTTCTAATAATTTTTTTTATTTCTTTTCTATTACTAAGTTAAGTTCATTTTTTCATTTACATTTGTTCTGACTAAATAAATTTCTAAAGAGAAAAATAAACTCCAAAAAGAAAAAAATAGGCATTTCAAAGTGAGATTTTTCAAAATTTGCCCCTACGACCCAAAGGGGGGGGACATCAGAATTCGTTTTAGAGGTATGGTTCCTTCGGTAAGGTTTCTTATATTGATCCCTAGAATATGATTTTCACAGAGCAATGGGCGATTTTTTTGCCTCCCCACAAATCGACCCGGCCTAGTGGACATTAAGTTATATTATATTTGGTGCAGGAAGTGTCGCGGGTTTTAATTTGGAAAGGAAGACTACTGAAATCCCTTCCCATATACCCTGAAACTTATCCACACCTCTTCAAGACTTATCTTTTATTAAAGAAATTTATAAATACAGAAATGTTAATAAAAAAATATCTGACATTGCTATAAAAAAGTTTTGTAACCACCTATGGTACCTGTCTGAAGAATGTATTGCATTGGCATTGTTCGATGATGACTTCTCTTTTACCATGAAGAAAAAGATTGTGGAAAAAATCAAAAGCATAGACAACTGCGACAAGGAAATAGAAAATTTAAGAGGTTATACTTAAGACCCAGTGAAATTAATAAATTCATAGAAAAAGAACTACACGATTTGTAAAAGGAAATACAATTGATTTTTTGGTCGGTTTGGGATATCATCTCAATTTCTGAAGGTAGATCCACTATACTGGGGGATACAGGAACCTATATAAAAGCTAAGGATACTGTTATGAATATAAAAGTAGTTAACGACACAGCAGAACGGGGAGTAAAGTTTATGGAAGAATATAATAGAATACCTACAAATGGCGAACAAGAAAAACAATATGTTTTACAAGTTGTAACTGATTACAAAAAACAATTTGAATCACATACTAAATCATCCTTAATTAGATCCTAGGAAATAATATATTATATACGTTTCAGCTAAAGTTTCACAAGATATATGTATATGTTTTAAAAATGTATTTTCCAAAAAAATTTATAATAAAAGAATTTGAAACAAACTCATTTACGTATATTCATTATATACACATTCTTGAAGTAATGACACCGTGTTTAAGGCATAATTTATTTTATAACTTTATTATTATTTGACCAATTTTTGTTATTTTAGATTTATTTGAAAGTCAAATATCTCTAGAACTTACTAATAACACGATAAATTACGTTTCGCCCATAACAAATGAAGTAGGGTTGACCAAATTTAAGAAATTGTAAAACTTCGTCATTTTTCAGAACTTCAAGCTCTTTGCGCCACCGTTTTTCGATTGACCTAAAACTTTGTATATTCTAGTTTTTAGGCTATTCGCATGTTTCTAGGGGGTGAGATCGAGAATCGGAACACTTTGGAAAATAAGGGCCACCCTAATGTAGATATAAGTGACTGCCTTCCTTATTGTTGTTGTGGCTTCATTACTTAGCATCATACTAGTGATGTGAGTATCACTTAGTGTCACTAATATTCGTCACAATATTATATCTTTGGCCCTAAACAACTTGAACGATAACGTGCTAGGTGACTTTAACCTTTGTTATATTCATTGGTCGAATAACTCTTCCAACTATGGTCTCACTTCTAATAATCTTGTTTCCAATCATTAATTGTACATCATCGATAATGTATTTAGTCTTAATTTATGTCAAATTAATGAATATTTCAATGCCCTAAACAGGCTTCTAGATGGTATATTTTCAAGTGAAAACACTTTTTGCGAAATTAGTGAGTGTGTGAATAATGAGAACAGGCATCACCTACCTCTGATAATAAAGTTTAATATTATTTTTGTTGTTTACGGCCTTTGAATTATAACTTTTTAAATATAAACGGGCTCTAGGCCAAATATTTGTATATTCTTAATAAAACACAATACGTGAATTTTTGATATACAATTGTATTATTTAATTTGTCGATATTTCGACTTCAGTCTGAAGTCATCATCAGGACTAGGTACGAAAAGAACAAACATACATATTAAAATCATAAAAATTCACATTTGCACAAGTACAGAACTTACATTTTTGAATGCAATATGTCGACTAGTGTAACAAAAATATAAGTTTACGAGCAGTGCAAAGCAAATAACAATAAAATGTAAATAACACACAGCCGTTATCATAAACAAAAAATGAACATAAGCAGAAAGTTATCTAAATGAGTAGTGAGCGCCGCTCCAGTGGTATCAGCTGCAGCCTGCAGGTGAAATCTTTGGTAAACAGTGGGAGATGCTCTTATCTATTATTGTTGTTGTTGTTGATCAGCTGCCTAAAGGCAGAGGCAATACCAATTGTATCAGATTTGAAGTTCATGCGTTTGTCGCTGGGTGTATTTATTATGTGCAGCATCTCTAATATGTAGCGTTTGTTGTAATTCCTCTCTTGCTGTAGAATTTCTACATTTTCTAAATTGGGAGAGTGTCCAGTTTCTCTGCAATGCTGTGTTAGCGCCGTTTTGCCATCATTAGGGTTGTTGCGATTTTTAATATTCGTTTTATGCCCGGAAATCCTCGTTTTTAGTTTCGATTTAGTAGTCCCCACATATACTTTGTCGCATACGTGGGACCCGTCACCATTACATAGAATTTTATATATTAAGTCCGATTTCTCATATCTTTCTATTCTACTCTTAGTATTACTGAAAATTTTAGATACCCTACACTCGGCCAAAACTTTTCTAAAAAATAACAAAGACTTATTGGTTCTGAATGCAGATAAGGGTAATGTTACCGTTTTAATTGATAAATATATAAATGAATAATATATTATTTCCTAGGATCTAATTAAGGATGATTTAGTATGTGATTCCAATTGTTTTTTGTAATCAGTTAAAAAAAAATAAATGTAAGGCGCGATAACCTCCGAAGAGATCTAAGGCCGAGCTTCTCTTCCAATTTGCGTCGTGCTCCTCTTGATTTTCCCTACAAATTGGCCGGACGGGACCTACATGTTTTATGCCGACTCCGAACGGCATCTGCAAAGCAGATGAGTTTTCACTGAGAGCTTTTCATGGCAGAAATACACCCGGAGTGCTTGCCAAACACTGCCGAGGGGCGACCCCGCTTAGAAAATGTTTCTTCTAATTGAAAAATCTTATTTCTAAAATTTTGATGTTGCTTTGCCCGGGAGTTGAACCCAGGGCATACGGTGTGATAGGCGGAGCACGCTACCATCACACCACGGTGGCCGCCAATCAGTTACAACTTGTAAAACATATTGTTTTTCTTGTTCGCCATTTGTAGGTATTCTATTATATTCTTCCATAAGCTTTACTCCCCGTTCTGCTGTGTCGTTAACTACTTTTATATTCATAACAGTATCCTTAGCTTTTATATAGGTTCCTGTATCCCCCAGTATAGTGGATCTACCTTCAGAAATTGAGATGATATCCCAAACCGACCAAAAAATCAATTGTATTTCCTTTTACAAAATCGTGTAGTTCTTTTTCTATGAATTTATTAATTTCACTGGGTCTTAAGTATAACCTCTTAAATTTTCTATTTCCTTGTCGCAGTTGTCTATGCTTTTGATTCTTTCCACAATCTTTTTCTTCATGGTAAAAGAGAAGTCATCATCGAACAATGCCAATGCAATACATTCTTCAGACAGGTACCATAGGTGGTTACAAAACTTTTTTATAGCAATGTCAGATATTTTTTTATTGAAATTTCTGTATTTATAAATTTCTTTAATAAAAGATAAGTCTTGTAAAAATTGAAATTTTGTTAAAAATTAAAAATTTTTAAATTATTTGTCCTTTAAATTGTGGGACTTTGGTAATTTTAAAATTTATTATTTATAATTTTATATTTTATTTAAATTTTATTATTTATTAAAGGTAAATTTTATATACTATACTTTATTATTTATTAATATTAAGTATTGATTTTTAAAAATTGAAAATTAAATTATTTTATTTTATAAGAAATAAATTAAAAATTTTAAAATTATTAATTATTTATTAAAAATTTTAAATTATTAATTATTTTTTAGAATTTATTGTTTAGATATTTATTAAAAATAAAATTTTTTTTATAGTAAAAATTTTATATTTATTGATTATTTTAGATAATTTTATTTTATTGAATATTAATTAATTATTAATTAGGGGTTAGTTGTTAATTATTTATTTTATTAAACATTTTAAAATTATTATTTTCATAATATTTACATTTTTATTACAAAATGAATTTATGAAAAAATTTTTACGGGAAGCTAAGTACTATATTTAAATATTTAATAAAAGATAAGTCTTGAAGAGGTGTGGATAAGTTTCAGGTTATATGGGTAGGGGCGGCCACCGTGGTGTGATGGTAGCGTGCTCCGCCTATCACACCGTATGCCCTGGGTTCAACTCCCGGACAAAGCAACATCAAAATTTTAGAAATAAGATTTTTCAATTAGAAGAAAATTTTTCTAAGCGGGGTCGCCCCTCGGCAGTGTCTGGCAAGCGCTCCGATTGTATTTCTGCCATGAAAAGCTCTCAGTGAAAACTCATCTGCCTTGCAGATGCCGTTCGGAGTCGGCATAAAACATGTAGGTCCCGTCCGGCCAATTTGTAGGGAAAAATCAAGAGGAGCACGACGCAAATTGGAAGAGAAGCTCGGCCTTAGATCTCTTCGGAGGTTATCGCGCCTTACATTTATTTTTTTTATATGGGTAGGGGATTTCAGTAGTCTTCCTTTCCAAATTAAAACCCGCGACACTTCCTGCACCAAATATAATATAACTTAATGTCCACTAGGCCGAGTCGATTTGTGGGGAGGCAAAAAAATCGCCCATTGCTCTGTGAAAATCATATTCTAGGGATCAATATAAGAAACCTTACCGAAGGAACCATACCTCTAAAACGAATTCTGATGTCCCCCCCCTTTGGGTCGTAGGGGCAAATTTTGAAAAATCTCACTTTGAAATGCCTATTTTTTTCTTTTTGGAGTTTATTTTTCTCTTTAGAAATTTATTTAGTCAGAACAAATGTAAATGAAAAAATGAACTTAACTTAGTAATAGAAAAGAAATAAAAAAAATTATTAGAAATTAGCGTTTTTACAACCCCCTTTTAAAACCAAGGCATCACTGTGATACATTTGCATGTCGTAAACATAGTTGTGTGGGTTTTTTATTCAACCGTTTTAAAAAATGAAGGTATCACTGTGACACAATTGCAGATCGTAAAATTGCTTGTGTTGTTTTTTTAAGTCACCACAAGACACAGCAGGTAGAATTGAAATTGTCCTACCCAAAAGTTCGACCCAAAGGGGGGGCATCAGAATTCGTTTTAGAGGTATCGTTCCTTCGGGAAAGTTTCCTATTTTGATCCCTAGAATACGATTTTCGCAGAGCAATGAGCGATTTTTAAATCGACCCGCCCTAATTTCCACGATTGATTTTAACTTATTTATATGTGTAAATTTAATAACTTTTACTTCACTGAACTTTCACAATTGTTATCATTAAATATTCTGCGAATAGTGGCGGATCGATCGACGGTAATTAGCGAACTAAAAACTTACATATTAAGCAATAAAATTTTCAGCCTCCTGCGCAGCTAGGAAACGGTAACTATTTATATGTTCGTATGTATGTAAAAGGAATGTACAAAGTTGAGTGCACGGTAATTACAATAAGCAAAAATTTGTAAATTCTTTGTTTAGAGGGTGGTTCATTAAGGTAAGTATTTTAACATATTTGCAGGGTATTTCATTAGGTAAATATTTTTGCAAAAGGTAAGTATACTAGCAAACGTAAGTATCTTAAAAATAGTTAATATTTCATTAGGTAAGTATTTTTAGCAAAAGGTAAGTATCTTAAAAATAGTTAATATTTCAATACTTCATGTTACAAATAAATTTTGTAAAATCATTGTATACTGCAATTAATAGGTCAATTAAATTTGGGCTCATGTCTCCAACATGGCGGCCGGCCTGCTCCGATGAGGGAAGCAGCAACTTCTGCAACTCCTCCAAAGTGTTAACCGCTGTTGAAAACAAATTCCTCAAGCGCTTCTCAGTGGTATTATTGTCTGCCCGTTTCTTCTTTGGTTTTAAAATTACAGTCCTTTTTGTTGTCTTCGTTTTCGGGGCTGGAGTCAGGGGTTTATTGTTGAATCGTTTCGGCGTTCTTCCTTTGGCCGCTCACGGTGAAGCAGCGTGTGCTGAGCGAGGCCACATCGGCGCAGCTATCAGGGGAGCTGCATGCGCCCGTAAAATGGGATGTTGCCAAACAATCTATGCAATATTTGTGAGCCCGCACCGATTCATAGCGTTCGTCTGGGGTCATTGGCACAAAAAATTCTAATATAGATAGGTATGAGAGTTAAAATCACAACTTTAATATAGATATATAGATGTATATCGTTTATTTATATTTAATATTTAGATTTATTAAAATTTCTAATAATAGATTATAATATTAATAATCAAATTTTAATATACTAATCTATATTTTTAAATTTTAGGGGTTTTTGGACAAAATTAGTATGCATCTATTAATATATTAAATATTTATATATATATAGATATTTATTGATCTTTATAGTATATCTATAATTATATGAATGAAACATAATTTTTAAATAAAATGTCATGTATATAAAATTATTGAATGGAAAGTGTCTATTTTGGTATAAAGAAAATTAATTAGTAACAAAATTTTAAAAATTTTTTTAAAAATTTCGAAATTTTTTGCAATAAAAAAAAATATAGAAATGATTAATAATTTAAAATTTTTAATATTGTAAAAATTGAAATTTTGTTAAAAATTAAAAATTTTTAAATTATTTGTCTTTTAAAATTGTGAGACTTGGTAATTTTAAAATTTATTATTTATAATTTTATATTTTATTTAAATTTTATTATTTATTAAATGTAAATTTTATATACTATATTTTATTATTTATTAATATTAAGTATTGATTTTTAAAAATTGAAAATTAAATTATTTTATTTTATAAAAAATAAATTAAAAAATTTTAAAATTATTATTTTTATTTAAATTTTATTATAAATGATTTTTATTAAAAATTTTAAATTATTGATTATTTTTAATTTTATTTAATAATTAGTTAATTATAAATATTTATGATTTTAAATTATAATTATTTTTAAAATTATTTTTTAAATATTTATTAATAATTTTTATAATTTTAAAAATTTTTATTTATTGATTATTTTGATAATTTTATTTATTTTATTGAATATTAATTAATTATTAATTAGGGGTTAGTTATTAATTATTTATTTTATTAAAAATTTTAAAATTATTATTTTCATAATATTTACATTTTTATTACAAAATGAATTTATGAAAAAATTTTTACGGGAAGCTAAGTACTATATTTAAATATTTATTTAAAAATAATTTATTAATAAAAATATAATTTTAATTATTAAATATAGTTATCTATTAATATTAAATAATAACTTTAAAAATTGAAATTAAATTATTTTATTTTGTTAAAAAAATAATTTAGATTTTATAAATTATTGATTATTTTTATTTAATATTTTATTATAAAATTGATTTTTATTAAAAATTTTAAAATTATTAATTATTTTTGATTTTATTTAATAATTAATTATAAATATTATTTAATTTTATTAAAAATTTTATATTTATTGATTATTTTTGATAATTTTATTTTATTGAATATTAATAATTAATTAGGGGTTAGTTATTAATTATTTATTTTATTAAAAATTTTAAAATTATTATTTTCATAATATTTACATTTTTATTACAAAATGAATTTATGAAAAAATTTTTACGGGAGCTAATTACTATATTTAAATATTTATTTGAAGGTGATTTATTAATAAAAATATAATTTTAATTATTAAATATAATTATCTATTAATATTAAATAATAATTTAAAAATTGAAATTAAATTATTTTATTTTGTTAAAAAAAAATAATTTTGGATTTTATAATTATTGATTATTTTTATTTAATATTTTATTATAAAATTGATTTTTATTAAAATTTTTAAATTATTAATTATTTTTATTTTATTTTAATTAAAAATTTTAATTTATTAATCATTTCTATATATTTTTATAAGTTTATTTTAGATATTAATAATTAATTAGGGGTTAATTATTAATTATTTATTTTATTAAAAATTTTAAAATTATTAATTATTTTCATAATATTTATATTTTTATTATAAAATGAATTTATGAAAAAATTTTTATGGGAGCTAATTACTATATTTAAATATTTATTTGAAGGTGATTTATTAATAAAAATATAATTTTAATTATAAATTTAATTATCTATTAATATTAATAATAAATTTTAAAAATTTAAATAAATTATTTTATTTTGTTAGAAAAAAAATATTTTATATTCTATGGTTATTTTATTAATAATCGTTTTTATAAATTATTTATTATTTTATTATGAACATTGATTTTGTTGATAATAATTATAAATTTATTTTATTAAAAATTTAATTATTATCATTTCTATAATAATTTATATTTATAAATATGAGAGGTTAAGTGTTAGAATATTAAATTTAAAATAATTTATAATGAAGATTTAATTTAAATTATTGAATAATATATTTATTAATATTAAATAAATTTTAAAAATTGAAATAAATTATTTTATTTTGTTAGAAAAAAATAGTTTAGATTCTAGAATTATTAATCGTTTTTATTTTATATTTTATTATGAAATTGATTTTTATAAAAAATTTTAAAATTATTAATTATTTTTATAATAATTTATATTTATAAATATGAGAGGTTAATTATTAGAATATTAAATTTAAAATAATTTATAAATGAAGATTTAATTTAAATTATTTAATATATTTATTAGTATTAAATGATTTTAAAAATTGAAATAAATTATTTTATTTTGTTAGAAAAAAAATATTTTAGATTCTAGAATTATTAATCGTTTTTATTTTATATTTTATTATGAAATTGATTTTTATTAAAAATTTTAAAATTATTAATTATGGCATGGCAGTAGCGCAACAAATGCCTTTGGCAACACAGCCGGCAGGTGCTGAAGTTTCCATAACGTGGTCTGAAAAGAGAAGTCAAAATAAAGGGGGTCAAGTGAGTATGGGTGTAGAGAGTGGGCTGTGATATGAATCCCTATAGTTGACACGGTTTGGAGAGATATATAGGGTGAGGGTGAAGAATTTATTCCGCTAGAGGAAGTACACACACTTTTGCTATGGGGCGTTTGTATATTCCGTCTTGAGTTCGGACATCTACTACTCGAACGTTTTCGTCCGAGCCAGGGTGGAGTCGAATGATGCGTCCAAGTCGCCATTCATTCGGGGGGAAAAGGTCATATTTCGCGACGACTAGATCATCTTCTTTGATGTTTGTCTGCTGAGTTTTCCATTTATTACGCTTATGAAGTTCTTTGAGATATTAATTTTTCTAGCGCGTACTAAACTGATGGTGTAGAACTTGTAGTTTTTGCCATTTTTTGATGAGCGAAAGGTTCTCGGAGTTGGGTTCGGGTAACGCGAGAAGTGGAGCACCACGGAGTGGAGTGTTGGCAGGGGTTGAGCTTA
>JARSSU010008400.1:0-22800 GCA_029619165.1 Eurosta solidaginis
ATATCGCCATAAAGGTGGGCCAGGGGTGTCTCTACAATTTGTTTGTATGATATGGATATCAAATATAAGGTGTTAATAAGTATTTTAAAAGGGAGTGGGCCTTAGTTCTATAGGTGGACGCCTTTTCGAGATATCGCCATAAAGGTGACCAAGGGGTGACTCTAGAATTTGTTTGTACGATATGGGTATCAAATGAAAAAGTGTTAGTGAGTATTTTAAAAGGGAGTGGGCCTTAGTTCTATAGGTGGACGCTTTTTCGAGATGGACCAGGGGTGACTCTAGAATACGTTTGTACAATATGGGTATCTAACGAAAGGTGTTAATGAGTACTTTAAAAGGGAAGGGGCCTTAGTTCTATAGGTGGACGCCTTTTCGAGATATCGCCATAAAGGTGGGACCAAGGGTGACTCTAGAATTTGTTTGTACGATATGGGTATCAAATGAAAAGTGTTAGTGAGTATTTTAAAAGGGAGTGGCCTTAGTTCTATAGGTGGACGCTTTTCGAGATGGACCAGGGGTGACTCTAGAATACGTTTGTAAAATATGGGTATCTAACGAAAGGTGTTAATGAGTACTTTAAAAGGGAATGGGCCTTAGTTCTATAGGTGGACGCCTTTTCGAGATATCGCCATAAAGGTGGACCAGGGGGTGACTCTAGAATTTGTTTGTACGATATGGGTATCAAATGAAAGGTGCTAATGAGTATTTTAAAAGGGAGTGGGCCTTAGTTCTATAGGTGGACGCCTTTTCGAGTCGAGTGGACCAGGGGTGACTCTAGAATACGTTTGTACAATATGGGTATCAACAAAAGGTGTTAATGAGTACTTTAAAAGGGATGGGCCTTAGTTCTATAGGTGGACGCCTTTCGAGATATCGCCATAAAGGTGAACCAGGGGTGACTTTAGAATTGTTTGTAAGATATGGGTATCAAATGAAAGGTGCTAATGAGTATTTTAAAAGGGAGTGGGCCTTAGTCCTATAGGTGGACGCCTTTTCGAGATATCGCCCATAAAGGTGGGCCAGGGGTGTCTCTACAATTTGTTTGTATGATATGGATATCAAATATAAGGTGTTAATAAGTATTTTAAAAGGGAGTGGGCCTTAGTTCTATAGGTGGACGCCTTTTCGAGATATCGCCATAAAGGTGGGCCAGGGGTGTCTCTACAATTTGTTTGTATGATATGGATATCAAATATAAGGTGTTAATAAGTATTTTTAAAAGGGAATGGGCCTTAGTTCTATAGGTGGACGCCTTTTCGAGATATCGCCATAAAGGTGGACCAAGGGTGACTCTAGAATTTGTTTGTACGATATGGGTATCAAATGAAAGTGTTAGTGAGTATTTTAAAAGGGAGTGGGCCTTAGTTCTATAGGTGGACGCCTTTTCGAGATATCGCCATAAAGGTGGACCAAGGGTGACTCTAGAATTTGTTTGTACGATATGGGTATCAAATGAAAAGTGTTAGTGAGTATTTTAAAAGGGAGTGGGCCTTAGTTCTATAGGTGGACGCCTTTTCGAGATATCGCCATAAGGTTGACCAAGGGGTGACTCTAGAATTTGTTTGTACGATATGGGTATCAAATGAAAAGTGTTAGTGAGTATTTTAAAAGGGAGTGGGGCCTTAGTTCTATAGGTGGACGCTTTTCGAGATGGACCAGGGGTGACTCTAGAATTCGTTTGTACAATATGGGTATCTAACGAAAGGTGTTAATGAGTACTTTAAAAGGGAGTGGGCCTTAGTTCTATAGGTGGACGCCTTTTCGAGATATCGCCATAAAGGTGAACCAGGGGGGACTTTAGAATTTGTTTGTAAGATATGGATATCAAATGAAAGGTGCTAATAAGTATTTTAAAGGGAGTGGGCCTTAGTCCTATAGGTGGACGCCTTTTCGAGATATCGCCATAAAGGTGGGCCAGGGGTGTCTCTACAATTTGTTTGTATGATATGGATATCAAATATAAGGTGTTAATAAGTATTTTAAAAGGGAGTGGGCCTTAGTTCTATAGGTGGACGCCTTTTCGAGATATCGCCATAAAGGTGGACCAAGGGTGACTCTAGAATTTGTTTGTACGATATGGGTATCAAATGAAAAGTGTTAGTGAGTATTTTAAAAGGGAGTGGGCCTTAGTTCTATAGGTGGACGCTTTTTTCGAGATGGACCAGGGGTGACTCTAGAATACGTTTGTACAATATGGGTATCTAACGAAAGGTGTTAATGAGTACTTTAAAAGGGAATGGGCCTTAGTTCTATAGGTGGACGCCTTTTCGAGATATCGCCATAAAGGTGGACCAAGGGTGACTCTAGAATTTGTTTGTACGATATGGGTATCAAATGAAAAGTGTTAGTGAGTATTTTAAAAGGGAGTGGGCCTTAGTTCTATAGGTGGACGCTTTTTCGAGATGGACCAGGGGTGACTCTAGAATACGTTTGTACAATATGGGTATCTAACGAAAGGTGTTTAATGAGTACTTTAAAAGGGAATGGGCCTTAGTTCTATAGGTGGACGCCTTTTCGAGATATCGCCATAAAGGTGAACCAGGGGGACTTTAGAATTTGTTTGTAAGATATGGATATCAAATGAAAGGTGCTAATAGTATTTTAAAAGGGAGTGGGGCCTTAGTCCTATAGGTGGACGCCTTTTCGAATTCGCCATAAAGGGGGCCAGGGGTGTCTCTACAATTTGTTTGTATGATATGGATATCAAATATAAGGTGTTAATAAGTACTTTTAAAGGGAATGGGCCTTAGTTCTATAGGTGGACGCCTTTTCGAGATATCGCCATAAAGGTGAACCAGGGGGACTTTAGAATTTGTTTGTAGATATGGATATCAAATGAAAGGTGCTATAAGTATTTTAAAAGGGAGTGGGCCTTAGTCCTATAGGTGGACGCCTTTTTCGAGATATCGCCATAAAGGTGGGCCAGGGGTGTCTCTACAATTTGTTTGTATGATATGGATATCAAATATAAGGTGTTAATAAGTACTTTTAAAAGGGAATGGGCCTTAGTTCTATAGGTGGACGCCTTTTCGAGATATCGCCATAAAGGTGGACCAAGGGTGACTCTAGAATTTGTTTGTACGATATGGGTATCAAATGAAAAGTGTTAGTGAGTATTTTAAAAGGGAGTGGGCCTTAGTTCTACAGGTGGACGCCTTTTCGAGATGGACCAGGGGCGACTCTAGAATACGTTCGTACAATATGGGTATCTAACAAAAGGTGTTAATGAGTACTTTAAAAGGGAATGGGCCTTAGTTCTATAGGTGGACGCCTTTTCGAGATATCGCCATAAAGGTGAACCAGGGGGTGACTCTAGAATTTGTTTGTACGATATGGGTATCAATGGGTGTAATGAGTGTTTTTAAAAGGAGTGGTGGTAGTTGTATATGTGAAGGCGTTTTCTAGATATTGACCAAATGTGGACCAGGGTGGACCAGAACATCATCTGTCGGGGTACAGCTAATTATTTATATATGTAATACCACGAAGGTATTCATGCCACGATTCCAAAGGCTTTTGATTTGGGCCTGCAGAACTTTTTCATTTTCTTCTACTTAATATGGTAGGTGTCACACCCATTTTTCAAGTTTTTTTCTAAAGTATATTTTGCGTCAATAAACCAATCCATTACCATGTTTCATCCATTTTTTCGTATATGGTATAGAATATTGGCATTTTTTAATATTTCGTAACTTTCGATACCGAAAAAGTTGGCGTGGTCATATTAGGATTTCGGCCATTTTTTACACCAATATAAAGTGAGTTCAGATAAGCACGCAAACTGAGTTAGTAAAGATATATCGATTTTTGCTCAGTTATCGTGTTAACGGCCGAGCGGAAGGACAGACGGTCGACTGTGTATAAAAACTCGGCGTGATTCAACCAAGTTCGCCCTTTTCATAGAAAACAGTTATCGTCCTAGAATCTAAGCCCCTACCAAATTTCACAAGGATTGGTAAATTTTATCTTATCTTCAACGACTGCCTAATTATATAGCTTGTGCAAATCTTTTAAATTACTTTCTTTAAAAGTGGGCGGTGCCACGCCCATTGTCCAAAATTTCACTAATTTTCTATTCTGCATCATAAGTTCAACTCACCTACCAAGTTTCATCGCTTTATCCGTCTTTGGTAATGAATTATCGCACTTTTTCGAGTTTTTGAAATTTTCGATATCGAAAAAGTGGACGTGGTTATAGTGCGATATCGTTCTTTTTAAATGGCGATCTGAGACGAGTTCCAGGACCTACATACCAATTTCATCAAGATACCTCAAAATTTACTCAAGTTATCGTGTGACGGACAGACGGACGGACGACATGTCTCATCACATTTTTTTCGATATTGATGATTTTGATATATGGAAGTCTATATCTATCTCGATTCCTTTATACTGTACAACCATCGTTATCCCAATCAAGTTATATACTCTGTGAGCTCTGCTTAACTGAGTATATAAATGGGCGTGGCACAGCCAATTGTGATAAAATAAATTTTACAAATATTATTAATCATAAATCAAAAATCGTTACCTTTACTATAGGGAATGCTTTGAAGAAAAATTAGTGAAATCGGTTAAGGACCCACGCCCACTTTTATATAAAAGATTTTTAAAAGGGTCGCCGACGAATAAAAATTAGCTATATCTTTGCAACAAGAGCTTTATATCATGGTATTTCATTCCCAAGAGGAGTTATAACCAATAAATATGAAAAAACATCAAATTTAAAAAAATGGGCGTGGGAGCCATAACTCGAAGAAAATTAACGGATTGGAATAAAGTTGGGTACACAAATTTTCCTTATAGCAGTAAAATATTTGTAGAAAAAAATGGACGAGATCGGTTAAAGACCACGGCGACTTCGATATAAACAAGTTTTAAAAGGACCGTAGACTAGAATATAAGCTATAACTTAGCAAAAATAGTTTTGAATCAATGATATTTCACTTATCAAGTATTATTATGTAAGAGGAAATGGGGAGACCATTGTTTTTAAACGGGCGGTGACCCGTGTTATGTAGAAATAATTTATCGTGAAATGAAATGTACATTTAAGCTTCACTCTGAGTATATAATGTTCGGGTACACCCGAACTAGACACCTTTACTTGTTTTCATACATTTTATTTAGAGCTTCAAGGAAAAGCACTTAACTTTAGATATTATGTTAAGAACGAAATTTCATCGTCCACCGCTGATTGGGCACGAAACTTTTGAGGAGGCTGATAAGTATATAAGATATCTCTCTGTGGTAATATTTTCGTAAAAGTGTATAAGTGCACAAATAATTGAATTCTTTAAATGTTTGAACTAAATTTCAGAGTTTTGAAATATAAATACTGGACTATTGGGCTGTTTTTGTTTGCTTTCTGTGGGATTATTTAGGACTATCCCAAGAACATGGAAAACCCTTTTGCTCCGTTATCATATTGCAACAATTTCGGTATGTTTAATATCCTTTTTGAGTGACCTAGACTGTTATTATTTGTGTAGTTCTAGAAAAATTGACAATTACTTAAGGCTGACGATATAGTGGAAGCGAGAAGCGTTACCTTAATATGAAGATAGAAAACTATAAAATTATTTCTTATGGAAATGCTAAAAGCTGTCAGAGTTCCAGGAAGTTTCGAGCTTCTGAATTTTTGTGTACAAAATTGCTTTCTCGCTTAGCAGAGCCAATGTCGAGCACTCTTTCGGTAGCCTGAAATTTCCATTTTTTTATTAATTTCAAGAAATATTTTATCCAGTTCCTTTTGGTATTGGCAATGTCAAGTTCAGGTATTATGTATGTCAAACAAACTGTCTAGAAAATTACCGAAGCGTGCACTGCGTAGACCCTAGGACTGGGTTTGGTCCCATACAGTTGCTAATGTCCCGCCCCTAAATTTAAAGATAATGTTGTGAGGCATTTCGGAAAAAATTTTAATTTTTTTTGATCTTCGAATACAGTCGAAAAGGTTTTTTCGTTGTACTTGGTATTTGACGTCCGATAAATTGGTAGTGTCAATATTTGGCCTTGAGAAGCTTCACCTTTCCGTCAGCCGTCCCCTAATGTATGTGTTTCCTTACCACACGAAAGATACTTAAAAATCAAGAAAATGCCGATAAGCCGATATCTATTTTTTGCGGATAACTCGAAAACGGAGATGTACTACTTTCTTTACTTAAGCCGTCATCTTACAAACAGTGGTTTTGTTCAATACCAGAACAAAGTTGTTTTTGTCGCATAGTGTTTTATTATAAATACGGAAACGCACAGGTGTACGCACTATTGACTTTGACTTCCCTAGTTCTATGCTATTTGGCATATCTTTATTCACTTTTCACGCACAAGCCTATAATAATTTTTCCTAGTATAATAAGAATCCGGTAAAATAACAGTTGCAATAAATATTGATAGTGCTCTAACTGCTTGTTTATTTTTTAGTAATATGGTTTCAAAGCAATATTTGTAATAAGTGTTGAGAAGCTGGGGTAAAATTTTTGTTAGCTGACCTAATCATGTGAAACGACTTCATAGCTTAAAAGACATTAAACAGGGAATGTGCAGCTTCCCAAGCCGAAATGAATGACATATCAAATTTTTAAAAATCGACGTACATATACCAGTACAACGAAAACACCTTTTCGGGCTGTATTTCGAAAGATCAGTTTAAAAAAAATTTCCAGAACCCTCTCAACATAATGTAAATGTTAGGGGCGGACCTTTGCGAACTCGATCCCTAGTCTAGTCTACCATATACCGCTCTCATCCTTGTAGCGGATTTAATAAACAAAATTCGTACACCAACGAAATTAGCAGTTGCTAACAGTTTGCACAAGTGGTTGATATTTTTCCTATTTCGAATGTTGGTGTTTGAACCTGATAAATCGAACCATTTTTACATCCAAATATCGAATACCTAAAGTCTTGGCGGACAATGCATTGGTTTTTAAACGGTTTATTTAGGTTGAAACTTGACAGGCTGTGCACGGCTGCACGCCGTTGTGACGAATTTTGTAATTAAATTTAAGTAACTTCCCGAAAGCTACAAGCTTGAAACTTGAATATAGTACAGAACCCATGACAATGCAATAATACGAAAAAAATCGTCGCTAGGTGGCGCAGAGGATCGAGATATTCACAAAATCGTATTTGTGGTCTCGATTTGGCTCATATTTGGAACACATAATACATACAAAATGGAAAGCGACCTATGAAAAAAATCGCCCCTATGTGGCGCAAGGATCGAGATATTCACAAAATCGTATTTGTGGTCCGATTTGCTCATATTTGGAACACATAATCACACACAAGAATAGAAAGCGACCTATGAAAAAAAATCGCCGCTAGGTGGCGCAAGGATCGTAGATATTCACAAAAATCGTATTTGTAGTCCGATTTGGCTCATATTTGGAACACATAATACATACAAGAATAGAAAGCGACCTATGATGTCCGATTTGGCTCATATTTGGAACAAATGATGGGATTTTGAGAAAAGTGAAAAAAACTTAAGCATGCAGGTAAATATAATGTATAATAATCCTACATGGTAGGATTTTAGATAGTATGATTCTTTGATAAGAAAAAGTACCAAATTTTGTATATACATAATTTTATTAGAAAATGGATGATTTCTTTTTTTTTGAGTTATACCGTTATTCCATAGATCGAATATCAAATATTTTTATTGAGATACTTTATTAAACAAAATAGTAGATACATTAATAACCATTGTTAAATACATTATATTCTATTATTAGATGTGCTTATAACTATTTGTTATTCCTTTTGTTATTTTTAGCAATCTTTTTTTACTGCTTTTATCATTTTTAAACTTTTTCTATTTTTAACAATGGAGTTCTCTGTCTGCTTAGTCGTTTTTGAAACCACTTCAATTCTTTTATTTTTCAGTTCTTTCTGGTCTACGACATTGAATATATTTTCATACCATTTCGATGCTTCACTACTGCAAAATTTTATTAGAGAGTTTATACCGTTTTTTCCATAAATGAAGCTAATATCTTTGTTAAATATCACTATTATTTTCTAAGATTAATATGGTATGTGTATGTAATCGTGCTCTTTTAATTTAGTTGATTTATGGACAAACGGTGTAACTCGACTTACAAATATTACATACAGTCCGGTAGAAACCTCAAAATATTTTGGAGTTGGAGGGAGGACAAGCATACGTGGCGCTGAGTCCAGTAAAGTCTTTGGAAGGATTATGTATTGAGGACTTACATTGTAACAAACTGTCAGGAAAGAGTCCTTGTAATAATGATTCACTAAATGAACTAAATAGAATGAGAAATAATAGGCAATTAAATAAAGACTAAAAACTTGAAAATAAAATATAAAACCAATTTTTTAAGTTAAAACGGTTTTATTCAAAACAATACTTACGTGAAATAATAATAATACTAAAAGCTAGAAAATAATTAATTTAGTTTTTTCATAAAACACTCTATGTATGTGAGTAAATGCCCTTTAGCAGATACCCGCCAACGCATCTACAAAAAAGTCCCAACGCGGCTGAAAAATTCTTTCGCTTCAACTCTAAGCGAATATTCTTTTCTTGCGCAATGAACATTTTTACGTTGGCACAGCACACTTCACTGAAGTGTAAATACAAATGCAAATGTTGTTGTTGTTACTGTAGCAATTTAATTTGTCACAAATGTAAATCGTAGCTGTAACTGCAGAAGCGCTTATCAAACAACTGCAAAACTATGCCCCAAATATTTTTGGCAACAATCAATAACAGCCAAAGTAATTTTGAAGTGGCTTGTAATTTTCTTACAGGTTGGATAATTGGCTTATATTAGAACGATTTTCCGTCATCCCTTGTCAAATTAAAGGTGAATGTGAAGGCACACTAAATGTACAGGTACATGCATTTATACTCCTTTTTTTTTGTCCTTTCAGAAAAGCAGTTTTTACTGTTCAGTATCTTTGCGGCTAAATGAAAATGGCAAATATCAGTCCTTTAGTTGTTTGATGTAATTAGTGTGTTTTGCGCTTTTATTGGTGTGTATTAAGCTTCGTTTTTATTATGGCATATATGTCGTCAAATGTTGCCAAAATAATGAAAACGGGCTGCCAAATAGTGTCAGTTGCGTTTGCAGTCAGGTTTGACAGCTCACTGTCAGACAAAATGGCATCCAAGTGAAAACGACCAAATTTCAGTTTGCCAGCGCAGTTGGAAACGTTTGAAACACAAAACAGATTTGCCAACATGCTGGCAAATCTATCATTAAACGAGCAATTCTTGTTTGTTTTTATAGCCGAACGATCTCGGGAACGGCTTACCGATTTAAATGAAATTTGGCACAGAGATAATGTATCACATTCTAATGCTTTGTTTTCATTATGTCAAAATCACTGACATCAAATATTGACAGTTAGTCACCATGGCGATTTGGTGTCAAATGTGTTTTCATTACATATTAAAAACTGGCATGAAGTCGATATAGCAGTCTGTGCAAAGCTATCATCGATTGTTTATTATATAATATAATGATAATATAATATAAATAATGAAAAATTATAAGATAAATTTTCCACGTGCGTCATTTCGGGATATTTGGGACTCCGCATCATTTCTGGTTGCCTTTTCGGGTTCCGTCCGGGTCCCATCGGTCATTTCGGGGACTTTTTCGGATCATTTGGGGTACCTTCCGGCATCATTTCTAGATGGTTTGGGTATCCGTCCGTCGGGGTCATTTTGGGACTTTTCGCGATTAATACGGGGATCATATGGGGTACCCTTTCGGCATCATTTCTGGAGGGTTTTAGTATCCGTCCGGGATCCCGATCTGGGTCATTTCGGGACTTTTCTCGACTAATACGGATCATTTGGGGTACCTTCCGGCATCATTTCTAGATGGTTTTGGGTATCCGGGTCGTGGGGTCATTTCGGGACTTTTTCGCGATAATAGGGGATCATTTGGGGACCCTTTGGCATCATTTCTGGAGGGTTTTAGGGATCCGTCCGAGATGCCATCAGGGTAATTTCGGGACTTTTACGGGATCATTTGGGGTACCTTCCGGCATCATTTCTATATGGTTTTGGGTATCCGTCCGGGATCCCGTGGGGGTCATTTCGGGACTTTTTCGAGACTAACACGGGATCATTTGAGGACCCTTTCGGCATCATTTCTGGAGGGTTTTAGGGATCCGTCCGGGATGCCATCAGGGTAATTTCGGGACTTTTACGGGATCATTTGGGGTACCTTCCGGCATCATTTCTATATGGTTTTGGGTATCCGTCCGGGATCCCGTGGGGGTCATTTCGGGACTTTTTCGAGACTAACACGGGATCATTTGGGGACCCTTTCCGCATCATTTCTGTGTGATTCTCTGGATAAGTCTAGAATCGTGTCGCTGTCATTTCGGGTTTTTTGGGACTATTCCGTGAACTTTTGGAGACCCTTCCGGGGCATTTCTGGCGGGTTTTAGGGATATTTTCTGGATGGTTTTTGAGATCCGTCCCTGAGCCCGTCAGGGTCATTTCGGAACTTTTCCGGGACTATTTCGGGATCAATTTTGGTACCCTTCAGGGATCATTTCTGTGTGGTTCTCTGGATAAGTCTAGAATCTGTCGTTGTCATTTCGGGTTTTTTTGGGACTATTCCGGGAACTTTTGGAGACCCTTCCGGGGCATTTCTGGATGGTTTTCGGGATCTGTACGGGATCGTTTGGGGACCCTTCCGGCATCATTTCTGTGTGGTTCTATGGATAAGTCTAGAATCGTGTCGTTGTCATTTCGGGTTTTTTTGGGACTATTCCGGGAACTTTTGGAGACCCTTCCGGGGCATTTTCTGGATGGTTTTCGGGATCCGTCCGCGATATCGTCGGGGTCAATTCGTGGCTTTTTCTGATAAATTCGGGATCATTTGTTGGATCCTATCAGGTTATCAGCTCATATTGATCTTTTTTTTTACTCAATTACAAAAATAAAGTGCATTAGACAGACAAAAATGTTTTAAACAGATAACTTGATAAGCAGGCTAACGTGAGTACATTTCATTTTCTCCTTGCGGACGGGGCCACGGGCAAATGCTAGTATATTTACAAAGAAAAAAGGAACTCACGCGGAAAGAGCAGCGCAGGCTGTTCCACTTGGCAGATACCTCAAATCGCGACATCTTTAAAATATCCGCCACATCTTGCCACTGAGCCTCCCTCAAATTCCGGCCCCTGTATTGAGACGAAAGAAAATTCAAGGTCCCCTCCCTGACCTTTTCTTCCTGCAATAGCCTCTCCGTTTGCTCGGCTGTCCATTTTTCAGTCAGTTTTCTCACCCGCTTCCTTTTTTCAGTGGTACTACCGACTGGGTGAACGAAAATTGCAGAATTTGAAGCTGACTTATCCATTACGTCCTCCAACTACTCCAACTCCAAACGGCAACCCTACTCAAAAATGTCCCTATTGTAATGCAGAGTGAAATACCTTTCGTTTGATACCCATATCGGCATATCTCATGCAATTTTTTTAATTTCGAATAGGTGGCACCCTAAATGGCACCCTACTCAAAAATGTCCCTATTGTAATGCGGAGTGAAATACCTTTCGTTTGATACCCATATCGGCATATCTCATGCAATTTTTTTAATTTCGAATAGGTGGCAACCCTAAATGGCAACCCTACTCATGCGTTTTGGGTATCAAACGAAAGGTATTTCACTCCGCATTACAATAGGGACATTTTTGAGTAGGTTTGCCATTTAAGGTTGCCACCTACTCGAAATTTTAAAAAATTGCATGAGATATGCCGATATGGGTATCAAACGAAAGGTATTTCACTCCGCATTACAGTAGGGACATTTTTGAGTAGGGTTGCCACCTATTCGAAATTAAAAAAATTTCGTGAGATATGCCGATATGAGTATCAAACGAAAGGTATTTCACTCCGCATTACAGTAGGGACATTTTTGAGTAGGGTTGTCTTTTAGGGTTGCCACCTATTCGAAATTAAAAAAAGTTGCATGAGATATGCCGATATGGGTATCAAACGAAAGGTATTTTACTCTGCATTACAATAGGGACATTTTGAGTAGGTTGCCATTTAGGGTTGCCACTATTCTAAAATTTTAAAAAATTGCATGAGATATGCCGATATGGGTATCAAACGAAAGGTATTTCACTCCGCATTAAAATAGGAAGATTTGTGTGTAGGGTTACCATTTAGGGTTGCCACCTATTCGAAATTAAAAAAAATTGCATGAGATATGCCGATATGGGTATCAAACGAAAGGTATTTCACTCCGCATTACAATAGGGACATTTTTGAGTAGGGTTGCCACCTATTCGAAATTTAAATAAAATGCATGAGATATGCCGATATGTGTATCAAACGAAAGGTATCTCACTCCGCATTACAATAGGAACATTTTTGAGTAGGGTTGCCATTTAGGGTTGCCACCTATTCGAAATTTAAAAAAATTTCATAATATATGCCGATATGGGTATCAAACGAAAGGTATTTCACTCCGCATTACAATAGGAGCATTTTTGAGTAGGGTTGCCATTTAGGGTTGCCACCTATTCGAAATTTAAAAGAAATTGCATGGGATATGCCGATATGGGTATCAAATGAAAGGCATTTCACTCCGCATTACAATAGGAACATTTTTGAGTAGGGTTGCCGTTTGGGGTTGGAGTAGTTGGAGGACGTAATGGATGAGTCAGCTTCAAATTCTGCAATTTTCTTTCACCCAGTCGGTGGTACCACTGAAAAAAGGAAGCGGGTAAGAAAACTACCTGAAAAATGGACAGCCGAGCAAACGGAGAGGCTATTGCAGGAAGAAGAGGTCAGGGAGGGGACCTTGAATTTTTTTTCGTCTCAATACAGGAACCGGAATTTGAGGGAGGCTCAATGGCAAGATGTGGCGGATATTTTAAAGATGTCGCGATTTGAAGTATATGCCAAGTGGAACAGCCTGCGCTGCTGTTTCCGCGTGAGTTCCTTTTTTCTTTATAAATATACTAGCCTTTACCCGCGGCTCCGGCCGCAAGGAGAAAATGAAATATAGCCCATATATTCACGTTAGCCTGCTTATCAAGTTATCTGTTTAAACATTTTTTTCTGTCTAATGCACTTTATTTTTGTAATTGAGTAAAAAGAAGTTCTATATGCGCTGATAACCTGATAGGATCCAACAAATGATCCCGAATTTATCCAGAAAAAGCCACGAATTGACCCCGACGATATCGCAGACGGATCCCGAAAACCATCCAGAAATACCCCGGAAGGGTCTCCAAAAGCTCCCGGAATAATCCCAAAAAAAACCCGAAATGACAACGACATGATTCTAGACTTATCCAGAGAACCACACAGAAATGATGCCGGAAGGGTCCCCAAACGATCCCGTACAGATCCCGAAAATCATCCAGAAATGCCCCGGTAGGGTCTCCAAAAGTTCTCGGAATAGTCCCAAAAACCCCGAAATGACGACACGATTCTAGACTTATCCAGAGAACCACACAGAAATGATGCCGGAAGGGTCCCCAAACGATCCCGTACAGATCCCGAAAACTATCCAGACATGATGCCGGAAAGGTCCCCAAATGATCCCCTAATAGTCCCGAAATGACCCTGATGGGATCCCGGATAGATCCCTAAAACCCTCCAGAAATGATGCCGAAAAAGTCCCGAAATGACCCCGACGGGATCCCGGACGGATACCCAAAACCATCTAGAAATGATGCCGGAAGGTTCCCCCATATTATCCCGAAAAAGTCCCGAAATGACCCTGATGGGATCCCGGACGGATCCCCAAAACCATCCAGAAATGAGGCCAAAAGGATCCCCAAATTATCCCGTATTAGTCTCGAAAAAGTCCCGAAATGACCCCGACGGGATCCCGGACGGATACCCAAAACCATCTAGAAATGATGCCGGAAGGTACCCCAAATTATCCCGTATTAGTCGAGAAAAAGTTCCAAAATGACCCCGTCGGGATCCCGGACGGATACCCAAAACCATCTAGAAATGATTCCGGAAGGTACCCCAAATGATCCCGAAAGAGTCCCGAAATGACCCTAATGGGTTCCCGGACGGATCCCTAAAACCTCCAGAAATGATGCCGAAAGGGTCCCCAAATGATCCCGTATTAGTCGCGGAAAAGTCCCGAAATTACCCCGACGGGATCCCAAACGGATACCCAAAACCATCTAGAAATGATGCCGGAAGGTACCCCAAATGATCCCGTATTAGTCGAGGAAAAGTTCCAAAAAACCCCGTCGGGATCCCGGACGGATACCCAAAACCATCTAGAAATGATGCGGGAAGGTAGCCCAAATGATCCCGTATTAGTCGAGAAAAAGTCCCAAAATGACCCCGACGGGATCCCGGACGGATACCCAAAACCATCTAGAAATGATGCCGGAAGGTACCCCAAATGATCCCGAAAAGGTCCCGAAATTACCCCGATGGGATCCGGACGGAACCCGAAAAGCAACCAGAAATTGATGCCGGTAGGTACCCCAAATAATCCCGAAATAGTCCCGAAATGACCCCGTCGCTGTCAAAAATATTTACTTAACGTTTGACGTCAGTGGTGAAAACTGGATGTCAGTCGACTGACACCACAATTTGATGACAGTCTTTGGCACACACTGCTATATCGACTTCATGCCAGTTTTTAATATGTAATGAAAACACATTTGACACCAAATTGCCATGGTGACAGTTATGTCAGTATTTGATGTCAGTGATTTTGACATAGTGAAAACAAAGCATTACTACTATTTTTCCACCTGTTTGATTTTTCTAGCTGCGTCATTGCTTTGTGTGTTTGTGAGTTGGCTGTGAAAGAATATTTGATGGGGTAACAACTCTTTTGAGGGTAAATTATTTAAATCGCACTTAAGAAGAATTCAAAAAGCAACTTACACTCATACGTGGTTTCGCAATTTCACAGAAGCGATGCTTAAGTCAGTTAGATTCAGCTCAAAATTACTCATACGCCATGTATGTATGTATCTCTGTAGCGAATATCCGTTGGGCTTTAACTCTTGTTAAATATGGTTTAATTTGCTTATGGTATAGGGGAATCCAAAATGTTATGTGTTATGGAAACGTTGTCAATTATTTATAGAAAAAGTATTGATGTTTATCAAAAAGCTATCAACTAGTCCTCTACTTTCTATCGAATAATTATTTATTTAGTATAGAATAGTTATCAATTTTTTATCGGAGTGTTACCAGTTTTCAATGGCGTATTATCGATTCTTTAAGTATGGTTCATCGATTTGTTATTAAACAGATACCGAAAAAACTTTACTTTGTAAGATCGCGTGGTTTGAATCGAGCTCAAGGCCTAACAATAATTTTTTTATCATTTTATTGTTATGATAAATGTTTTCTTTATTGCAAAAATTTTAAATTAGAATAGAAGAAAGAAAAAATTTAGACAAGCTCGTTGTATAGATCCATTTCGGGAACTTCTAATTCCATCATCGGCAAAGTTTAGGCGCCGCTGCTATAACCATTCAGCTATCACCGCGGTTCTTGCCAATTGATAATGTTACGAATATTAGCAACACTAAGGAGTGCTGCCATCTCTAAGCCGATGCTAAGAGTGGTGTGAATTCACATACATAGATCAATCATTATGTATCTACACAAACGAAACAATAATTGCGTCTACACATATGTACCATGTACGTATACGAGCAGCGGAGAAATCAATGCACAAAACACATGCATACATCTGAGATACTCCTGAAAGTATGCAATGAGAGAAGCTAAAATCGTGCAATTGTAGTTACAGCTGAGAAGTTTGAGAGCTGATGGACTATTAGATTCTGGAAGCGCCTAGAAGATGCAAACGTTGGAATCAAAGAGTATAAAGGCAACAAGTGTAGAGGCGCTGGAATTCAGTTTGACTTGAGCTGCGAAGCAGTTTCGACTAAGACGCTATCTAACGAGCAAGAGCAGTATTATTTTGAATAGCAGAGTTTCGTTTGAGCTATCAATCAGTTTGGTTATTAAGCAAGCTATTCGTTGCACAGTTTGAGTGTTATTGTGAAGTACTTTAATAAAGGCCATTTTGCATTATTACATATTGGAGTTATTTATTCAACAGCTTAGTGATTCGAACTTAGCAGAGGATTGCAAATAAGTGGATTTGCAAGTAAATTCGTTGCCGAAGAAGGAATTTAGCAGTGCCCGAAATAGATCTATACAACGAGCTTTGGCAGTTGTCGAAAAATTTGTCTTTCTCTATTATAATTTAAAATATTTTCAATAAAGAAGTAAGAATGTATCATAACAATAATAATGATAAAAAAATTATTGTTAGGCCTTGAGCTCGATTCAAACCCGAGATCTTGCAAATCAGTAAGCCGATATAACAAAAAAATTGCTAATACATCCCAGAGCACGGGGAAAAAAGTGTCAATAAAGAAGACACTAAGGCATCATTGCCATGATACAAGTTGTCTAAATTTTTTCTTTCTTCTATTCTAATTTAAAAATTTTTTCAATAAAGAAAACATCTATCATAACAATAAAAATGATAAAATAATTATTGTTAGTGCTTGAGCTCCGATTCAAACCCGCGATCGGATAAAACTTTACGATAAATTTGACGTGACCTGGCTATAACAAGTAGAAGAAACCAAAAAATGCTGATTACTCGACGATAAAAAATCCTTGTCGATAACAAGCCAATAATAGAAAAATAACTTGTCGGTATCGGTTGTTACAGATGATCAGCTGAGGAAGCTCTTCTCGGAAAGCCCTAAAGTATTTGTTTCGGGTAAATTTACGTCTGTTGTGCTTTAACTCAACTCTTCGGTGAGCTCTAGTTAACTCAAAAACATTAGTTTTCAAGACGTTTAACTATACGTTTACACATCAAAGATGAGCATTTGGTACTCACGCCTTTTGATTTACAATAAAAGGAAATGGCCACTGCTTTAAAAAATTAATAATAATGTAAGGCGTGATAATCATCTTTTTGCGTCTTGCTCCTTTTAATTTTTCTACAAATTGGGGAACGGGACCAACTTGTTTTATGCCGACCCCGAACGCCATCTGCAAGGAAGACGAGTTTTCACTGAGAACTTTTCATGGCAGAAATACACTCGGAGGCACTGCCAAACACTGACCCGCTTACAAACATTTTCCTCTAATTGAAAAACTTTGTTTCTAAAAGTCTGATGGTTCTTTGCCCGGGGCGTGAACCCAGGATCTTCGGTGGGTAGGCAGAGCACGCTGCCATCACACCACGGACACTAATTTGCTTTCTTATTTAAAATTGTTTGATCATACCTTGAGGCATTAATGTTCAATGTCAGCGACAAATAAAACTTTACGGCACACTTTATACTTGAAAATTAAGAGATTAAAAGCGGAAGGGCAAAAGGTATGCCACAATGAAACACCAAACCCAATTTATGTACTAGTAAAAACTGATTGAAACCTTTTTTTGCAATTTAGGTTATTTGCAATAATTTAAGGTAGATACATATGTAGCTATTTATTTTTCATCCCAAAACTAAAAAAACGCTGCGAGTAAAAAAAAATAAGATTCAGGAAATGTTAAAATCGGAAGGGTGACAAGGGTCATACAAATGGCCCTTCAAATGGCCATAAAAGAACTGAAGCTATTACCATATGAAACGGGCACAGTGTCAAGTTTTAAATGGTTAAAATATTAAAGAAATTCGCATTATGATAATCCTGCTTTTCCAAAATGGTCATAAGGTTAATTAACCGACTAAGCGATTTTGGTCGGTTCGTAAAAAGTTACGTGAGCTATCCTGGTCGTGATAACTGACGCTAATTGGGAGCACCAAGGGAGGTCAAGTTTTTCTCTACCTGGCTCTCTCAGCTTGTTTGAGGTGTTCTCCTTCCTCTGCTTCCAAACTCCGGTGTCCACTGAAATACTTTCTTAGCCGGAGCGTGCTCCTTCATTCGCATAACATGACCTCGCCAGCGCAGCTTCTGGTTTATGTTGATGTCTGCGTAAAGCTCGTACAGCTCATCATGAAATATTCGTCGGAACTTGCCATCGCTAACGCGTAGAGCTCCATAAATCTTTCGAAGGACTTTTCTCTCGAAGAGCTGATGTTGTTGTTAGTGTTGGTTCTCAAATAAACGAAGTCTTTTACTATTTTGAAATTATGGCTGCCAACAGTAGCGTGCTGTATATGGTAATGATAACGGAAATTTCGTAAGTGCTCAAAAAGGTAAATGAATAATGGTCATAAACGGAACTGACCTTGGGACCATTTGAAGTGGATATAAAGCCAATTGATCTTATGACTATTCGAAGTATTCATAACGTTAATTGACCTTTGGCCATTGACCTTATGTCACTATACCGTTAAAGCTATCAAAAGTGGGAAGTTGCCTGTGCTTTCGTTACGTTAAGCCAACTTAAATTTTTATATCACACCGACTTAAGCTTTTTTAAAACCAAATTCAAAAACTTTGCTTCAAATTAACCAATAATCCTTTTGAGCATAAATTAAACTATGTCTTTTGTTTTTTTATGAATCACAGAGCTCAGCACAAATTAAAGACATTCCTGGAATAGCAGAAACAGCTGTGATTAAGTTATTTGAGCCCCATTTGTTGTGTTTTATAACATCGCTGCGTAAAAACTTTGATTTTTCTTTCTACTTGGGTTTCAATTTGGCCAATGACCTTTGCTATTTGCGGTGCTTTGCTCATCACAACTACAGATTGTTGCTTAATCCCACCAATTCATACGTGAGAATGAACTTGTTCTGTAGGCGTAGCTGTAAAGATGTTTCCGGTTTATCAGCTGGAAATTTCGTTTTGTTTTGTTGTAGGCATATTGTTTTTGTCGACCACATTTTTGGCCTCTGCTAATGTTGTTCACTAATGACTTTGTCCTTAGTTAGGAGGATGTTTCCATTTGCGGTACTTTAAGCTTTTAATGATTTTTGTATCGCAATTAAATGAATGACTTTAATTATGCCTAATTTAAAAGTGTTGGTGTAGTCACCTTTGCGTTCTGTTTATTTTCTTATTGGCTTTATTGAAATACTAATTAGAGCTCAAAATAGTATTAACGAACTATAGTAAGCTAATTTTTTAGTTAAAACTTGAATGCTTCCGTTTACTGTCCTAGAAATTTGTATTTATGCATTTAAACTTTGGTCTTAAGAATTAAACTCTGAGGAATTGAATTTCAAACTTCATGTTAGCAACTTCTTTTGTCCAAGCTGCAGCTAATTATGATTTGAACTTGATGATATGTACGTGGCGGTGATTGCGCAGCCAGCGGAGGGCCATACATTTTGTGCGTTCAGTGCATTTCTCAGTTCAGTGCATTTACTCATCGTTCTTTATATCAGAAAAACTTTCGCATACCGTCCTGTTGGTCTGATTTGTTACCAGAAAGAAAAGTTTTTAAAACACTGTGGCAACCAGTCTGGATATAACAAAAAGAAACTCAATAACATACATTTTTTTTCGAAACCAAATTAAACAAGTAAGGAAGGCTAAGTTCGGGTGTAACCGAACATTACATACTCAGCTGAGAGCTTTGGAGACAAAATAAGGGAAAATCACCATTTGGGAAAATGAAGCTAGGGTAACCCTGGAATGTATTTGTATCACATGGGTATCAAATGAAAGGTGTTAATGAGTATTTTAAAAGGGAGTGGACCTTAGTTCCATAGGTGGACGTCTTTTCGAGATATCGCCATAAGGGTGGACAAGGGGTGACTCTATAATTTGTTTGTATGACATGGGTATCAAATTAAAGGTATTATTGAGGGTTTTTAAAGGGAGTGTTTAGTTGAATATGTGAAGGCGTTTCGAGATATCGACCAAAATGTGGACCAGGGTGACCCCACATCATCCTTTAATCATCCTAATTTATTTATATATGTAACACCACGAACAGTAAACCTGACATGATTCCAAGCGCTTTTGATTCCGCCCTGCAGAACTTTTTCATTTTCTTCTACTTAATATGGTAGGTGACACACCCATTTTACAAAGTTTTTTCTGAAATTATTTTTTGCGTCAATAAACTAATCAAATTACCATGTTTCATCCCTTTTTTCATATTTGGTATAGAATTATGGCATTTTTTTTTCATTTTTCGTAATTTTCGATTTCCAAAAAGTGGGCGCGGTTATAGTCGGATTTCGGCCATATTTTGTACCAAGATAAAGTGAGTTCAGATAAGTACGCGAACTGAGTTTAGTAAAGATATATCGGTTTTTGCTCAAGTTATCGTTTTAACGGCCGAGCGGAAGGACAGACGGTCGACTGTGTATAAAAATTGGGGCGTGGCTTCAACGATTTCCCCCATTTTCATAGAAAACAGTTATGGTCATAGAAGCTATGCCCTTAACAAATTTCACAAGGATTGGTAAATTTTTGTTCGACTTATGGCATTAAAAAGTGTTCTAGAAAAATTAAATGAAAAGGGCGGAGCCACGCCCATTTTACAATTTTCTTTTATTTTTGTATTTTGTAGCACCATATTATTACTGGCGTCGAATGTTGACATAATTTACTTATATACTGTAAAGATATTCAATTTTTGTTAAAATTTGACTAAAAAATTTTTTTTTAAGAATGGGCTTGTTCGTCATCTGACCTTGCTAATTCTTATTTAGAACACATATAGTAGTAGGTGTAACGTTCCTACCAAATTTCATCATGATATCTTCAACGACTGCCAAATTACAGCTTGCAAAATTACCGTTTTTAAAAGTGGGCGTTACCACCCCCATTATCCAAAGTTTTGCTAGCTTTCTATTCTGCATCATAAGGCCAATCCACCTACCAAGTTTCATCGCTTTATCCGTCTTTGGTAATGACTTATCGCACTTTTCGGTTTTTCGAAATTGTGATATCGAAAAAGCGGGCGTGGTTATAGTCCGATTTCGTTCATTTTAAATAGCGATCTGAGATGAGTGCTTAGGAACTTACATACCCAATTTCATGCAGATACCTCAAAATTTATTCAAGTTATCGTGTTTACGGACGGACATGGCTAAATGAATTTCTTTTTTCGCCCAGATCATTTTGATATATAGATGTCTATATCTATCTCGATTAGTTTATGTCGTTACAGGGTACCGTTATGCGAACAAAATTAATATACTCTATGAGCTCTGCTCAGCTGAGCATAATAAAAAATAAATAAAAATTTAAATGCAAATTTCTTGGACGAATTAACTTCACCGAATATTTGTCAGTTTATTGATCGCGAGTACAGAAATGCAGAATTTTGTATGTACATATGTAGGTATAGATCAGATTGCGTTCTAAACGAATCCACCAATCAGAACCAAATTTGAAACACCCACTAGAAACTTTCCAAGGATGGTTAGAGGCGGCGTAGCACCAACCATACAAATGGAATTTTGTTACTACATTCTCTGGATGTACTAATGTAGATAATGAAGTTGGTAGAAGCTATACGACGTTAAGTCCTAATATTTCCGTAAAATGTCGAATTGGCGAAAATAAGGCGTGGCACCTTCCTTACAAATGGATTTTCCCAGTACTATGACTGCCGTCCGAACTTAGGTTATTTTAACAGCTAATGTTTGACTGCCGTGATGTTGGCCGCCGTGGTATGATAGTAGCGTGCTCCCGGGAAAAGTAACACACAAAATTTTAGAAACAAGTTTTTTCAAATAGAAGAAAATGTTTCTAAGCGGGGTCGCCCCTCGGCAGTGTTTAGCAAGCACTCCTAGTGTATTTCTGCCTGAAAAGCTCTCAGGGAAAACTTATCTGCCTTGCAGATGCCGTTCGGAGTCGGCATAAAACAAGTAGGTCCCGTTCCGCCAATTTGTAGGAAAAATTAAAAGGAGCACGACGGAAATTGAAACAGAAGCTCGGACTAAAATCTTTTCGGAGGCTATCGCGCCTTCCATTTCTTTATTTTTAATGTTTGACTGCGGAGTTGGGTTTGGCTTTTTCTTCCTTTTGAACGTTTAGTAATCTGCCACCGCTAAACATTTTTGTTAACTTGTGTCTATTTATATCTATACATATTATATCATATGTATATACAAATTCAAAGAAATAACTAAAGCGCAAGATCAGCATGGGAAAAAGCTGGCCTGTGACATATTGAAGAGTTCACTACCTGTTTATGGAATCGGCACTTAACTGGCAATTACGGGAGATTAATTATGATATCGAAGTTTTGCGTGCATTTAAAAACGCGAGCAAACCATCGGTCTCAGATGAAACGTTCCAACGAATGATTTTTGACAACAAGGAGGGTTGGTTTTTTTAGATGCACATGGAGGAACCGAAAAAAATTTTTCGTAATTTAATATTGCCCTAAGGAGCAAGAGAGAAATCGCTATGGCAGTTACTTCCTAAGAAATCCCTATGTGTGGTGGACGTACAGCGCACTTCCGCATTTCTCTGCAACCTCTGATAACCGAATGTGCAATATAAACAAAAGATCTGCCAACGTGAGGTTCTAAGGACGTGTAATCTTATCGTGTGGAATGGCTCATAACAAGTCGCTGGAAGTTTGGACCGCATACATAAGACTTGAGGGTAATGATCATTCCATGGGTAGTGCTTTTCTCTAACTTGCTGGACATTTTCGACAAATTCTGCCAGTAATTTCATAAAGGAACACCCACAGATGAAGTTAATGTTGCTTAAAATTCATATATGCGGCATTACATATAATAAACAGAAAAATGGTTATAACGGGGGTGATCTTCTGGATCGTACTATAACGGGCATACCGCGCGCGCCTTCCCACGGTCTTTTCAAAAGAAGGAGGGGGAAGACAGGGAGGGGGGGAAAGGAATTGTTGTGGACTCATTCGGTGAAATT
>JARSSU010008402.1:0-15521 GCA_029619165.1 Eurosta solidaginis
TAAAAAATCAAGCTGAAGTATGGGGAGGGGGACTAGAAATTTTGTATTGAAATAAAAACAATAGTCAATGGAGAAAAAAACAATCGGGATACACAACAAACATATGCAATATGCTAAGAACGGGTGAAAATGAAAACACAGCCTATCGGACGTTGGCGTAGCTTAAGAAACGCGCTCCTATTATTGTAAACCGAAGGCAAAAACAAACTAGTGAAAGAACAATGGCGGATCTAAACAATAAATTAACACCTAACGAGCTTAAAGATAGCAGACATTAAAGCGGCCATAATGAACTATGGTGATCGACAGTATTAATGAAGATGAAAGAAATAGATTAAAAACAAATTATGGACATTAAAAAAATTAGTGGTGATAGAAATAAAGATACCCAACGTGACTATAACCAAAATTATTTTATAACATACAGGCATGCAGTTTGAAAAGAATAGATATTACCTGATCGAGTGTCTAAGAAAGCCAAAACAAGAGCCAGACAAAGGTGAAATAAATTATTATTAAGCAATTAAGTTAAAAACTAGCAACAAAAAACTATTACAACCGCAATAATTTGGAGGTGGACCGAGGAAATGTTTACTAATGCTTTTAAAATTGGATAAGCTGAACGTAGGAATGGGAAAGATGCCAAGTTTACGAAGGCTTTGATGTGACAACGTGTTTCATCAAATAGCAGAGGATACAATCACAATAAGCAGGCGACTGATGCAAAAACGAGGAAGTTTGTACCATAAATGCTTTGGTAAGCATAAGAACCATTGAGTGTATGAACAACCAGCAACAAGTGTAATAAACTGCATAAATTGCAAATGAGAAGTTAATCTCGGACTAAATGTCATCACTCGTGCAATAGCAAACAGTGCCCAGTCTACCTAAGCACTTGAATGCAAAAAAAACAAAGGCTAGGATACTAGCCGCGAACAACACCGACGCACTGATAAGCCCGCCAACATCTAATGAGATACCGCTGAAAAGAAATTCGAATACAAAAAAGACTGGCAGACTAGACACATGAACTACAGTCCATATACATTGAATAGTAATAGCAATAGTAAATCAAACAAATGTGACTGGAAGTGTTGGCTGAAGTACATACACCAAGTATCGTATTATGTTCGAAACTTATCTAACAAAATATGTTGAAGACAGCGAAGTAGAATTAACATCGTATATATGTTAGAGTGACTCGCATAGCAGGCATACAGAGGAGTACTAGTGTATGTTCTAGGACAGTGAGATAAATGTAATTTTATAATGCTACGTGTCAATATGAACTTATAGGAGCAATTATAATAAAATTGGGAAAAGGGTCCGTAAAAAGTGGTGATGCAGGCGTTTTAATCGAGTAACCTAAAATGAAAATTTTATCGATTAAATTGGAAAAGAAGTAAATGTAACTTTACTAATCGGAGGATTTTAACATAAATATGACCTACATATCAAAATAGAGTACAATTGCATGAGCTGTTTTCTGTGATGGGTCTGACCCAAAAAGTGAGAATTTAATACTCGAATTACCAGATACAAAGCATCTAAAATTGATTTATTATATTCCAATTCGATGAATTCATTGCCAATAAGTTGCTGCATACAAAATTTCAGATCATGAAACAATAATGTTCAATATTAAAACGTCTAAAATCATACCTATGAGAATGGCCAAGAAAAATTACAGCTTGGATAAATATATATAGTGAAATCTTAATAAGCATCCTGAGATCATGTAACTTCAACAAAAATAAACACTACTAATTGATGAAAAGTCGAATTAGTGAACAAACGTAATAATGCAGCTATTGAGAGTTTAACGTATGAAAAGAAGTTCATATCAAGCTAATGAATAATGGTATGGAGAGAATTGGAGCCAAATGAATAAATGCAAATAAATATTATAATGCGTGCGATACAAACAGGTGATTGGAACGAATATAAAAATATCAATCGTATCACAAAAGCTAGTAAATAAAGAGGTTAACATATATGGAAAATTAAGTCGAAATGAATTAAAATAATGCCAAAGAATGTGGAAACATTTGCAAGCAAGCTGGTTTTGCTTAACGAGAGATAACAGAAGAATTAAAAAGGCGATAATAGATGTACTGTGGTAAAAATGAAACTGAGCTGGCAAATGGCTCTAAATAGGTTCTTATAATCTCAGTAATAGAAATTAATAACCATCATAGATCCTGGTCGTGTCGCACTAAGTATGTACAGTCAATTCTAGATTAAAGTTTGCCAAAATAACAACAGATAAATTATGAAAATATTCTGAAAGCAGTTTCAAATATAAAAAATAGGCGGCAGAAAACTTTTTTCTGATGGAGTACTTACAAGACTTGTTAATATCGTATTCTACTACGCACAAATAATCAATAACAGCCTAGAAGAGGGTTTGTACCAGAAAGTGGAAAACGTCAACGGTGATACCAGTGTAAACAGTTAAAAAAGACAGTAAACCTGAAGAACTTAGACCCATAAACACCCTGCCTAGTGAGTGTTAAATACTTGAAGCTTATGTTTAAGACCAGTTAGGTGAAATTACCTTGCAGATAATAATATACTACCCACCAACATTCAGCTTTAGAAAGAACATTCTTTTGAGACAGCACTTAATTTGGTGCCACATGAACTGAAACAAGAGTTAATAATAAAAAAGTGGTTGTTTCATCTATCCTTGACCTCACAAGAGCATTGAAACCGTGGATGGGAGATCCTAATTAAAATGTAACGTATAGGTTAAAACTTGTATGAACGTGACTTGTTTTCGCACGCTCTTTGAAGCAGTAATGAACAGGAGAAACGGTTATAAATACCGTGATGTCGATGAATTGGAAGTGCCCATAGTGTTACCACAAAGGCTCCGTTTTGGGCACCGATACTGTTCTTAATCTAATTATCTATAGTTAACGCTATTGAATGTTGTGAAATTAACATTCGCTGATGAAGCATTAATGATTGATTAGTGAGAGGAATATATTTAATTCTGGCCCTTTCTAAAATCAACATACTGAATAATCTGTATAAATGGTTGTGCGGAAATAGACTGAAACTTAATATAAATAAAACGAAATTTATGATAATAACAAGGAGGAACTTAGCGGAGATATAATTTGGTTTAAAAATAAATATGAAAGCAACAAAAAGTTTGAACAGAATAAATATTTGGGAATTATAATTGATACCAACTAAAGTTTGAAGAACATATAAACTATACACAGGTCGAGAAAGTTTTCGAAACAAATTGGGTTAATGCAGAGAACATCCAAATATATTCGAAAAAAGTCAAAATAAATTATATATAGTCCACTATAGAACCGCACTTTGTATACTGCCCGATCTATTCTATTCATTGTGCAAAACAGACTGTATGAGATTTAATCTTAAAAAACCTGAGATAGCTCGTACGGCGGCTGATATGCTGAGAAGTTTGAACTGGTTAAGTGTCAAGCACAAATATTTTTTTTCCACGCCTATTGAGTTTTTATATTTAATATTAAAAAGTGAAAATGTACCTGAATAATCTAAGTAAAAACGTAGTATTAGTTAAGCAAAACACAATAACATTATGAAAAGGATAAACATAATTTCAACTGCCCTTTGATTCAGAACAGAATATATCAGGCAAAATATTTTTTATAAAGGTCTAAAAAGTTTCATGACCTGCCTATAGGCTATAAAAAATTTTGTAATGAAATCGTAGTTTTTAAACAAAAACTTTACGATATTTGCAAAACCTTAGCATAAGATACTTATAAGTTTTGAGTACCCAAATCTTGTGGTTACCAAAACTGGAGATGCGTTTTGCCTACCTTTACGCAGGTGCAAGTGCTCGATACACTGATGCTGGGTATATTCAGTGAACTATGTACGCCATAATTTCCTATCGCTTACCTTGCCCTGCTAACAAACAGGGCAGTTATTGTTTTCGTACATCTGTTGTCGTTTGCTCGTTGCTCGTTGCAACTTTCATTGTCTAAACCAACAATGTTATAAATTGTACTTAAGCAGTTGTAAATTTCAATTTTTCAACAATCCGAAAAGATTTTACAGTTTTGTTAATTCCAAGAGGAAAACATCTGGTTTTCCAGCTCATTTTTCTTTTGGTTGCAAGAATGCTAGTTCTGATAATGATATTGCGGAATTATTTGCAGAATTCTTCAGGTCGACCTACTCATCTAAACGTTTTCAACCCGGTCAACACTCATACAACTTGGAAAGTTTTAATTGCATTCCTAATCCAGTAATTGATAAGAATACTGTTCTTCAGAGCCTTCTCGGTTTGAAACCGATTTTTTCTCCGGGTCCAGATGGTGTTCCTAGTTGTGTACTCAAATACTGTGCAGTTAACTTATCCGAGCCGATACATAAATTATTCCAATTATCTGTGGAATCTGCCACTTTTCCATTGATTTGGAAGAAATCATTTATTATACCTTTACACAAAAAAGGTAGTAGGTCTAGTATCGAGAACTATAGAGGTATAGCTAAGCTTTCAGCTATTCCCAAAACATTTGAGCGAATAATTACATGTCAACTTCAACACATGTGTAGCTCCATATTATCGCCCTGCCAGCATGGGTTTGTGCCGCGTAGATCAACTACTACCAACTTGCTAGAGTTTACTTCTTTTGTAATGGATGGATTTTTAAACAATAGGCAAACGGATGTGATCTATACCGACTTCAGTAAAGCGTTTGACTCTGTCAATCATGAGCTTTTAGTTTACAAACTTGATTTACTTGGATTTCCAAAGCATTTGCTTGCATGGCTCGAAAGCTATCTCGCGAATCGGACTCAACAAGTTTTGTTTAAAACCAGCTTTTCTAGGTTGTTTGATGTAACGTCTCGTGTGCCTCAGGGTAGTCATTTGGGTCCGTTACTTTTTACCTTGTTTATAAATGACTTACCACAAACTCTCATACATTCCCGAACTCTTATGTATGCAGATGATGTTAAACTTTGTTACTCATACTTGCCTTCGGAGTCTTCCCGTGTGGAGTTTCTTCAGGCAGACTTGGACTCATTTCAATGTTGGTGTACTGCAAATTTACTAGTTTTGAATTGCTCGAAGTGTAAACTAATGACATTTCACCGAGTGAAGCCAAGTTTGACATCGTATACGTTAAACAGCACGCCTTTGGAGCGTATATCTGTCGTAAGTGATCTAGGCGTTCTTTTTGATCCTAAACTGACTTTTAATACGCATATCTCATCAATGGTAAGCAAAGCAACGGGTATACTCGGTTTTGTGAAGCGATGGGCTAAGGAGTTTAATGATCCGTATCTGACTAAGACCCTCTACACATCGTTGGTACGACCAATCTTAGAGTATTGTTCGTGTGTCTGGTGCCCAGGGTATCAAAACTTTATAAAGCGTATTGAGTCAGTACAGAAGCAATTCATTATATTTGCACTACGTGGTCTTAACTGGGATTCTAGTGTGCATTTGCCACCATATATAAATAGGCTTCTCCTTATAAATCTGCCAACTTTAGAAAATCGAAGAACTTTACTCGGGGTAATGTTCATTCACAAGCTCATTGTGGGCGAGATCGACTCATCTGATCTTGTTAGTCGACTAAATTTTGCTGTTCCTGGTAGAACGTCCAGGCACTTTGTGCCTTTTTATTTACCACTTTGCCGGCAAAATTTTGCCAAAAATAATCCACTGCGAAGTTGGTGTTCGCACTACAACAACTTGTATAACTGCATCAGTTTTGAATGTTCGTTTTCCGAGTTGCATAATTCAATACTGTCACGTCTGGCCTAATATTTTGTACTTTCTTTCCTATGTATGGTTGAATTTAAAATATTTCTAACATTAATTTTATGTTTTATATATCTTAGTAGTCGACCGCATTGTGTCTGTGTCGACTTTAATCCAAATAAATTAAATTAAATTAAATTAAATTAAATTAAAGCTAGATAGCAGCGTACGCATCGACTTGGCAACCAGTGTTTTACGGCCTGAAAAGGCAAAAATATTTCGCGCGTCTATTCTATTAGCGTGGGTCGTCTCCAGAATTTGGCGAATGGTGAATATATGTTTAAACAGATTTACCAGGTTTGAGTTCGCAATGATGGAGCACAACCAGTTCATTGACGGGCTTCAGGGCGGGGCATGCGCTTGTCTGATCATATTTAGCAGTTAATATATGCCCTTATCAACCCTAAGCATCTGCGTTTGAACAGCTTTGAGGGTAGTCAGTCGTTATCGGCCGCCTTGCCATTGTTTAGGCGGGATATTGCCATTCTCGCATCGACAGGAAACTGAACCGGTCTTGAAACCTTTCGTCATGAAAGGGACTATTGTGCGAAAACAAGTTTTCGAGAAAAACGCGTTTAAAGTTTTTGTTTAGCTTGACCCTGTGCAGCGGCCGGCCGTTGTGAACAAATTTTTTGATTAAAATTTAAGTAACTTCCCTATAAGCTACAAGCTTGAAACTTGGAATTTAGTTTAGAACCCGATGACAATGCAGTAATAAGAAAAAAACTCCGATAGGTGGCGCATGGATCGAAATATCTCAAAAAATCGTATTTGTCGTCCGATGTGGCTTTAAATGCGATTTGTGAAAAAACTAAGAAAGATAGAAAACTGCGTTAAATTTCCTATAAGAATCACTCAAAAAGCGAACAACGGTATTTTCGCACAATAGGTCCCTTTTATGTTCACATATTAAGAACCAAGATTAAGTTCATTAAAGCTCTAAATGTTCGGTTTTACATGCTTTTCTGTATTCGGTTTCTCCCTTCGGCACATCACTTACGCTAACTCTCGCACACACACCTTAACTATTTTGGTATGCACTCAGCATTAAATCCACACAGTAATTCGTTGAATACTAATCAATTCAACCAAGCATTTCATTGCTTTTGAAGGTGATGGTGATCGAGATGAAGATGATGGCGATGCCGATGGTTGTGATGTTGTTTGTTGTTTTTCTTGCTGCTTTTTAAAAATTTGAAGGTCAGCTGATGTAGGAAATGAGCTATTGCAACTAGTTGGTTGCTGCTGCTGATGATGCTAAACAAGTGTTAAATGTTGCTGTTGTTGTTATTTAGTATTTTCGGCTTCTTTCACAATTTTCCAACAGCTCTTGGTTACTAAACTTGTATTTCTTTCAATTTTAAATGCATGCTAATCAACTTGTCTATTTATTATTCACAAGCTATTAAACTGCAGTGTGCTAAAATATTTTATTGTTATTATATAAACTTACCAAAAAAAAAGATCATTAATGGATCGGCGGAAACAATAAATAACTGAATTCGTAACATTGCGCCTGTGTGCGTAAGTGTAAGAATAACTAAATGTATGTATTTCAAATCAAATGGTTTGTAAAAAAATCAATACAGGTGAATAAACTCCTAAATATTGCGTGCATAGTAAATGTTTTTTGTTTAGATAATTATATTAATTTTTAAATCCGCAGCGCTGCAAGTATAAGTGGCCAAATGCGCGTGATATTGTTTCAGCTACCATTGCTCACCTGTTGACCTTGAATGGTATCAACGAAACAATTTAATGCGTCGAGAACACTACTTAAGAAATAATTATCGAATTAAGTTCCGGTTTTAAATCAATAATTTAAATTTATAAATAAGAAGCTGAACGATTTAGAATGCACGATTGGCAAAAAGTTTTGTTGAATAGGGCATTTTAGTATTAGACAAACTGCTTACAATAAGACAAAATAATCAACGCCATAATGTAATTTTGGAATCTATGTGACGAAACTCAAACATGGGGTGCATCAAACATGAAGGGAGATGGAGATGAGGCTTAGAAAGAATAACCTCAGGACCGATTTCTTTCACTTTGTGCATTCTTTTGTTTTCTACCTGCCATGGTAAATTTCATACTTCTGTCACACTCAAATAACTATTAAAATAAAGAAAAATCGTTTATCATATTTCGCCATATAAATCCTTCCCCGATCTATATAGAAAAGTAATTTTCTAAAAAAATAAAAAAGTTTTGTTGCTTTCTTTGAAGGAATACTTTTCTTAAGAATGGAAGTATATTTCGAGTTGAGGTTTTGCCAACAAAGTGTATTCAACAAAGTCAATTCCATTCAACAAAAACAAATATTAGCCCACTTGTGAAACCGCGGCCGGCGTGGTGTGATCGTAGCGTGCTCCGCCTACCACACCGAAGATCCTGTGTTCACGCTCCGCGCAAAGCAACATCAAAATTTTAGAAACAAGTTTTTTCAATTAGAAGAAATTTTTTCTAAGTCGGCAGTGTTTGGCAAGCACTCCGAGTATATTTCTTTTCTGCCATGAAAAGCTTCTCAGTGAAAATTCATCTGCCTTGCAGATGCCGCTCGGAGTCGGCATTAAACAAGTAGGTCCCGTCCCACCAATTTGTAGGAAAAACTAAAAGGAGCACGATGCAATTCGGGCCTTACATTTATTATTTTAATATAAATGTAGAAATAGGTAAATTTTTATATTTTTAAATAAAAACAATTATTTGCGATAGCAGCACATCAAGAAGAGTAAATACATACATGAACACTTATAATATTTTGCAGCTTACAAGATTCAAATGGAGATCATAGACGATGCAAGTATGAAAAGGACAAGAACATACGAACTTTGCGAAGACAGCGAAATAGATCGACTTTTCAAAAGGGCAGCATGCGAATCAAGACGGAAGTGATGTGTATATGTCACTTGTGAAAAACACTTTAAGAAAACTAACTTTATCAGCTGTCAGCCAGAGATAGCGCTATTGTATTCATGCCAATAAGAAATACGTAAGACACAGTCTACAAGTCTTTTATCGGGCCCGTCTTACTATATGGTGCAGAAGCATGGACCTTGACAACATCAGATTTAACGGCTCTGGGAGTGTTCGAGAGACAAGTTCTTCGAAAGATTTATGGACCTCTACGCGTTAGGCGATGGCGAGCACCGAGGAAGATTTAACGATGAGCTGTACGACCTTTACGCAGACATCAACATAGTTCAGCGAATAAAAAGGCCGATGTTGCGCAGGCTAGGCCATGTTATGCGAATAATAAATGACGCTCCGGCTAAGAAAGTGTTTCTATCGGAATCCGCCTATGGAAGCAGAGCAAGAGGGCGGCATCCACTCCGCTGGAAGGACCAGGTGGAAAATGATTTAAACTACCTTGATGTGACCAATTGGCGCCAGTGGGCAGAGAGAAGAAGCGACTGGCGCGCCTTGTTGGACGGCCATAACCGTTTAAACGGTTAAGCGCCAATTAAATATGTATGTAATACAAAATACATATACGCACCAGATAGACACACTGTAACTTGCGTGTGTTTAAGTGATAAAATGCAACATGCACCACATACAGTAAATTCATTTATTTATATCTTCTTGGTGTAACAGTGCCTTACAAGATAATCAAGGCCGCAGCACAATGAAATTTTTCATATAGAAGCGTTTAACATAAGCTTTTGCATTCCAGTAACATCGCCACAATCAACCAAGCCATTCCGTCCGTCCGTCCGTTAACACGATAGCTTGAGTTTTAATTGAGACACCATTACGAAATTTGGTATACTGGCTAACATTGACAAAGAATAGATTGGTATTAAAAATGGACACAACCGAGCGATAACCACGCCCACTTTTTCGGTATCGAAAATTTCGAAAAATTAAAAATATTTCGATAATTAATTAACAAAGATAAATAATAATAATATTGACTTTATGACAAAAAATTTATGTTTGGAAAAAATTTGGAAAATGGGCGTAGCATCGCCTACATATAGAAGAAACAAATTTGAAAGTCTTCTAAGCCGTTGAAGATATACCGAAAGAAATAAAGCTTGGAAAATCAACAAACTGGTCTTATTGTTCTTGATTTAACAGTTGTGCAGCAAAATTGATTCATTATTGCTACTTCAACGGAGTTTTTTGTCCAGAGGACAAACTTGTGTGGTCATTTCAATAGAGGAAAAACTGTCAGTCTCAAGTTACCAATTTTCTATAAAAAATACAGTTTCTCAATCAATCTAACTAACTTTTCTGTTAAATAAGAAATGGCTGTAGTATAAGCAGCCACTGTTATATTTTAATAGTTTTCATTGCTATTTTAAATACACCAGAGCTAGACAGCGTCCGTGGTGTTTTGGTAGCGTGTTACGCCTACTACACCAAAAATTCTGGAATCTTGCCTGGAAAAAGCAACATCACGCGATTTACATTCGATCAAATTTTTTTGTTCATTTCACTGTTAAAACGGTTAATTCAGAATCAGAAATTTGTTCTAAGTTGATTCAACAGCTCAATTTACAGATACATCGGTTGAATTCGGTAGATTTTATAAAAAGAAGGTTTTAAAGTTTTGCAAACCGTGATTTAAAAGCCATTTCCTATGTCAGAAAAATGGAAAAAATGCTAAATTTCGTTACCAGAGACCGATAAATTAATGAAACTTGATATGTTGGTTGACTTTGTGACGAAAAATATAAACTTGGTAAAATTTAGGAAACGAGCCGGAGCCGTGCAAATCTTGCGCAACCCATATCAAAGTATCTTATCAAATATCAACAAAAATCAGCTGTTCTATCAATCAATTAAAACTTGCAGCTTGCGCTGCCATCTAGCGTATGATAGCAACTGCCAGTAATGCAGTGCAAATATTCACAATTCTTTGTGTGCTCACAATCGTTTATTTTTAACAAATTCTTTCAATAAAATATAGCTAAACAAAAGCTCTACGACCAAAATTGCCAAAAGCTCGCTAATAGCCCGAACCTCCATCGTTACAACCTGTTGAGGTTTTCACTTTTAGCAATTAAATGGTATCTTACAATGTGGCAACTACATTTCGTTTCCTGTATGTCATAATTAAAAATATTGCGGATTCTGTAATTCCTTTTCCGTTTTTGTTATCTCTCTCTCTCTAAAAGATCTCGCTAAGGTGAACACGTTTCTTTTGATACGTCTTGTATATTTCATAAATTGTAATCAATACTCATCTATTAATTACTTAAATTAAATCATTTATCACATAGCATAAACCTTTGTCGTTATTACTTGGTCTGTTCTACGTTTTTATTTTGGGTGATCCTGAAAAATCTTCTTTATCTTAACAGGTTATGGGCCCAGGATCCTAACTGCACAAAACGCATAACATTTTATATGGAAAGTAAAGAACCATCTTCCCATATAGATTCTGCGATTGGAACGGAGCTTACAGAGAGTTTAAACCGACGGTGATAGGTCTATTCAAGCCGAGGGTGAAGACATTACTGAGACAAAGATGAGTGAATCGAAGGTGTATCACATACATCGTTTTAATGGGCAGAACTACCAACTATGGCGTAGACAAATGGAAATATACATGGCTGAAAATAAGCTAAAGAAATATATCCTGGGAGCGGAAAAGCGAACGGACTCAAATGCCACAAAATGGGACGAAAAGGATGCAGAAGCGCAAGCCTTCATCATGAGAGGTATCGAGCTTGAACAATTAAAGTATCTTACAGAATGCTCTACAGCAGCCGAGATGTGGTCTAAATTAAAAGCTGTCCATGCCGAAAAAGCGAGCAATCAGCGCAGGTTTCTCTTAGAAAAATTTATGAGTGCTAAAATGAGCGATGAGCAGCCAATTGTCGATTACGTCGCAGATATTACATCCGTAGCACAACGACTTAAAGATATGGAGTTAGAGCAGAAGGAGCCTATGGTAATTGCAAAAATCTTAAGCAGTTTGCCAGCTAGATTTGATCATGTACGCACAGCCTGGTATGCAGTTCCACGTGAAAGCCAAAATATTGAGCGGTTAACAGAGCATCTAGTAAACGAAGAAAGTCTCATGAATTCCCGATCAAATGTAGACACCAACAATGTGAGCAATTCGGTCTACTCAGCAAGTAAATTTAGAGGCAACAACAACTATTCAGCAAACAAAGGTAAGAACAACAATAATGCAAAACGAAAAGGCAATTGCAACTATTGTCATAAGCCTGGCCATTGGGCTCGCGAATGTCGAAAACGTCAAAAACATCAACAAAACGTAATAGAGAAGAAAAATGAGTCTCAAAATCTATTACTTGAAAGTAAAACAAATGACAAGAAAGGGCAAACAAAAGAAACAGCTGATCGTCAAAGCTCATATTTATTTATTTTGAACGCATCAAAAAATGCAAATAAAGTTGAGAATGTTTTCTATGCAGATTCTGGTGCAACAGATCACATGTCATTTCAGAAAGAACTCTTAACGAATTTTAATAACAAAGTGAGCAACGTATATGTAAAAGTTGGCGACGGCAGGCGTCTCAAAGTTGAAGGTAAAGGCGATATCGAGGTACGTGGCTACATGAACTGCTTGCACATAATCAAGGACGTTTTACTAGTTCCAGATTTAGACAAAAATTTCATTTCAATATCTAAAGCAACCAGAGGTGGTGCAAGTGTAGTATTCGAATCTGGTGGTAAACACGTTTACTTTATGAATGAAAATAATGTAATTAGCAAAGGTCAAATTGAGAGCGGCTTGTATCGTATGGACTTGAAACCAGAGGTGGCATCAGCTGCAAATGTTCTAACATCTGAGACTGCAATGTTATGGCATGAGAGATTGGGTCACGTGAACTTTAATACACTTCAAAAAATGTGTGAGAGGAGTGTGGTAGATGGGCTGAATCTAACCGATATACAAACAACCAATGTATTTTGTGAAGGCTGCGCATACGGAAAACAGCACAGACAATCTTTCCCAAAAAGCAGGGCGAAACGTGCCCAAGTACCCGGAGAAGTTTTTCACATGGACCTATGTGGAAAGATGAGTATTCCATCGGCTGGTGGGTCCAATTATTTTCTTCTTTTGAAAGATGACTACTCGCGTTATTGTTTTGTTTATTTTTTGAAAATAAAACAGATGTTTATAAAAAACTTTCGCAGTTCTTGGTAGACGTTCGAGCAGACGGACATTCTGTACAGCGCATACGTTCAGATGGTGGTTTAGAGTTTTGTAATGAACACATTAATCAATTGCTCCTGAAAAACAGCATAAAACACGAAGTTACTACGCCAAGAGCGCCCGAACAAATGGTTTTATTGAAAGGCAAAACAGAACCATAGTTGAAAGTGCAAAATCAATGCTTCACAGCAGGCAGCTACCTTTGCATTTATGGGCTGATGCTACACATACAGCAGTTTATTTAAAAAATAGAACAGCTTCGAGCGTTATTGGTTGGCGTACCCCATATGAATTGTGGTTTGGTGAGAAACCGTCAGTGACACATCTTCGGGTTTTTGGTGGTGACGTGTATGTTCACATACCGAAAGAACAGCGTACAAAATGGGAGAGAAATGCTTTTAAGGGTATTTTAGTTGGCTACAATGAAGAGAGCAAAGCATATAGAGTATATGATCCTGAGACCAGAAGGGTCCTAATCCGGCGCGATGTTATTTTTAATGAAATACCTACAACAATCAACGAGGTATGTGAAAAGAAAATGGATGATAGTACAGTGTCAGAGGGAGTGGGCACAAAACCCACAGTATCATCCACATCACCTGATCGAAGAAACTCGCTAGAAAACGAAAAACAACAAACATTAATGAGAAGTCCATATAATACGAGAAGTGTAACAAAGACTAAAAAGCAAACTGCTAACACAGTGGTTGCTGAATTATGCATAGCATCTATAGAACCTTCATCATTAGAAGAGGCTTTGTCAAGTGAAGACTGCGACAAATGGACTGAAGCGATCCAAAGTGAATTCAATCTTTGAGAGCAAATAATACATGGATTTTGGTACCACGTACGAGTGATATGCACGTTATCACAAATCGTTGGGTTTTTAAGAAAAAGTTTAAAAGCAATGGAGAGATAGACAAGTTTAAGGCTCGATTAGTGGTAAGAGGATGCTCTCAAAAATATGGCGTCGACTATGAAGAGGTTTTTGCTCCCGTTGTCAGACATGAATCAGTAAGAATGGTTATAGCCGTTGCAGCAGCTCGTGGTTTGGATATGGTTCAATTCGACGTCAAAACTGCTTTTCTACATGGGAATTTAGACGAAGTCATATACATGGAACAACCGTATGGTTTTGTCACAGATGATCGAGTTTGCTTATTAAAAAAGAGCTTGTATGGCCTCAAGCAAGCTTCAAGGCAATGGAACAAGTGCATTGCAAAGTTTTTACTGAAGTTTGGGTTTAATCAGTCACGGGTTGATTCATGTGTATTCATCTACCAAACCGAAAAGGACATCATGTTCCTATTACTCTACGTTGACGACGGGCTAATATGTGGCAGCGATAAAGAAATAATGGAGAAGTTGTTACATAACCTACATCTTGAGTTCGAGATAACATACAACGAGGCAGAGTTTTTTGTTGGCTTTCAAATTGAAGTGAATAAACACAATCACGTGTTGAAGTTGCATCAAAAGGTGTATGCAGAAAAGGTACTGGAACGTTTTAATCATATGCAATGTTGTCCTGTGTCAACACCAGCTGAAGTTGGAAGATATTTTTCAAAGGATGATGCAACTGAACAGAACCCTAAAATACCATACCGCGAAGCCATCGGGTCACTAATGTACTTAATGGTGTGTACCAGACCAGACATTGCTTACAGCGTGGGTGTGTTAAGCAGATATCTCGAGAGGCCTTCCGAAACGCATTGGCAAGGCGTAAAAAGAATTTTAAAATATTTGAAAGGTACAGTAGACCATGGCATATGTTTTAATTTGTATTCTGAGCATTTGCAGTTGACGATGTATTCTGACGCTGATTGGGGGGGTGACTTAGACACAAGGCGATCTATTTCTGGATGGGCTGCTTTCTTAAATGGTGGTCCAATTGCATGGAGCTCACGAAAACAAACAATCACTGCTACGTCAACTACAGAGGCCGAGTTCGTTTCGTTATGTGCAGCAGCAAAAGCGTCGAAGTGGCTTAGGGAGCTTATGTATGAGTGTGGGCATGAACAGCAATCACCTACAATATTGTATTCCGACAATCAACGTGCTATAACTTTGGTTAAAAGTCCCTCGTCGGCAAGGCGAACAAAACACATTGACATTCAATATTTTTATACATGCGACATGCAAGCTCAGGGCGAAATCGATGTTCAGTATATGGAAACAAAGGAACAACTAGCCGACATATTCACCAAGCCACTAAGCAAAGAAAAATTTCTTCATCTTGTCAATAAGTTTGTTCTATCCTAACATATGTTTAATTGTAAAAGCGAGAGGGAGTGTTGAGGTTTTCACTTTTAGCAATTAAATTGTATCTTACAATGTGGCAACTACATTTCGTTTCCTGTATGTCATAATTAAAAATATTGCGGATTCTGTAATTCCTTTTCCGTTTTTGTTATCTCTCTCTCTAAAAGATCTCGCTAAGGTGAACACGTTTCTTTTGATACGTCTTGTATATTTCATAAATTGTAATCAATACTCATCTATTAATTACTTGAATTAAATCATTTATCACATAGCATAAACCTTTGTCGTTATTACTTGGTCTGTTCTACGTTTTTATTTTGGGTGATCCTGAAA
>JARSSU010008403.1:0-15686 GCA_029619165.1 Eurosta solidaginis
TTCGTTTGGAACTTTATTAATTGAGGGATTAGTAAAGTCACATTCATGTGTCCGTTCTTTCTTCTCTGTCCTTGCTTATTCACTTTCACAAGATTCGTTTCGTAAATCACCTCAATTTTTCCCCAACACTTTTTTCGCAGTTACTTTTTCTCAATCCATAATTCTATTAGTTAATGTAGCGGAACTTCTCTAACATATTCATTATTTGTATTACTGAATCTACATTGTGCATTTCGTGGTCTCTTGAATTGAAATATTAATACAAACCAAGTTTTTTATCTAATCTTTCAAATGTGCTTTTTCGTTTTCTGTTTTTTTTTTGTATAATCGAAATTTTCACATAGACCGTTTTATTTTTTCTCTGGTTTTTTTTCTATGTAATAGGTTTTCACTCATTCAAAATTTTTATTTTTTTATTGCGGATTTTTACTTCAATTTATCTAACACGCTCCAGAACTTTCCGCCTTTTTCAAACGCATCCGAGCCACCTTGGAGTATTTCCTTAATTATTTTTCTAAATTAACGGTTTGCACAATATTTTCTCACCTTGCATTCCTTCTTTGATTATCATACCTTAATTGATTTGACTGAAAACGAAATCCTGAAAAATTGTTTCCAAAAGCCTCGAAAATTTAAAAACGATTAAGTATGGGATGAATACATACATTTTAAAAACATAAAATAAAATAACCGATATAATTTCCATTTTCTTTCCAATCACAACTTTTTTTAGTTTCTCGAACTGAATTGTTGTTGTCAAGCTACGAATATAAATGCTATGGAAAATGAGTGTGAAAAATATGGCTTTTTGTATTCCGAAGGGGTGTCCCTGGGATCCGCCTCTGATGTTAAGTATTTTATATACAAAACAAAAGGGTGATTTTCATGCCAACTCACCACACCACTACAACCAATGAATGTAGCATCACCGATTTCACTGAAGACAGCATTTTGCAACGCTCGAAAAATGTTTATATGTGTTTTTTTTAAGTTTTTAGTAGAAATTATGGTTTTTCGAAAATATCGGGAATTTTATGAGGTTAAACTTTTTTTAGAATACATGCATGAAAACTGTTCGGTTTTAGTTTTTTTTATTTAGTGAGTTGTGATGATTTTTTTTGAAAAATTATACAAAAAATACCTAAGTATTTTATTGTCAACTTATTGATTATAGAGGCCAAAAATGGCGCTAATAATTTTATGACAAAAATGTCTCAGCTGCCACCGTGAATAGAGCAATTTGTGTGCACCTCTAGTTAAAAAATTTTTTTTTGACCACCTTAATGTACAAACGAATACATATACAAACGTGCCTATGTATCATTTTATGGCAGTGGAGGGTAATTAGCAGCGCAAAAATGAAATCAACACAAAAAGTCCTGAGCTAATGACATACTTCTTCAGCCCATTCAATATTCGTTAAGAGTACAATAACAAATCAGAAAAACAAAAAAATCATAATAGCATGTAAGAACTTGCGTCATACGCTCATAAGTTGCTTTGTCACAACAAAAGGGGTTGTTCGCAGTGGCGGCACCCCTTTCTCTGGCCTTTACTCATTATTCTACGTTTATAAATAAATATGAAAATAAAACGATGAATGATGGATATAAACTGTGATGTGTATGTGTATGTGATCCTGTCGAGACCTATAAATTGTCGTATATATTTTGTTGTATCTAAGCAATAATATTGTTGTTTTGCTTCTGTTGTTGTTTGTCTATGTATTTATCGTTATGTGATGCGATGGTATTATTAATTCTGATGTTAAGTATGCGTTGAGCAGCGTTATTCATTTTCTTTTTCATAACTCATACTTGTAATCCTTTGGCAATGCCGCTTTAATTGTTGCTGTTGTTGCTGTCGTTGCGCTCATTGTTACTACATATGTATGTATAAGCATTGCGTTGAATGAGCTTTGAAATATGAAGCCGGCAAGGATTTAATAATTATTCATATGCACAAGTGTGTGTGTGACAGGGATCGAGTACCGGAAATCACCCTTTCGTTTTTCGCATTTCGCCTTTTTTGTTGAACTGACTTGCACCCACAGCCCGGACTGAATAGGGTTGTTGTTGTTGATTTAATACTGTCCCTGTGAGGCTGTGTATACTCAGTATGTACTTATGTACGCTTTGCAAGGTATATACATACATATTTACATATTTAACAAGATACTTATGTATATGGTCCTATGTGCATATGTTTATATGCCTGTGGAAGACAGGGTGGACGAGCTCGAAGGTTGATGGTAGATTGTTGTTTCGTCAATTGTTGAAACTCAATGACAACATTCATTATACGCAAATTTTAATGAGTTCTGGCACAAAAATAATACATAGACGTACATATTACATATGTCCATTAGACTGGGTTAAAAAAAAATTGTAAAAATAACCCCGACGACGCTCTGTATGCCACTCTGCTCATTCTACCTGTAGACATAGTTGCAGAGAACATAGCGTTAACAACCGCAAAGAGGCTCAATACCTCGGAGCAGCTTACACGTGGACACCAATAGTTTCAAAATATAAACTGATCCTCAAAGCTGCCAGATCACTGTTGTGTTTTTCAGGCGAAAGTAGTAGCCATAACCTAAGCCGTACAAACACTGCAGAAAATAGCTTAAACCGCAGCCACCCAACTTTTACATTGAGATCTAAGCAGCACATTAAGGCAATAATTTCGCATAGCACAACATCTAAAGTGCGTTAGAGTTTATGCAATCCCTGGAAAGAATCGTTATAGGACGAGCATACATTTATATTGGGTCCCAGGACTAGATGGGAATGAAAAATCGTGCGAGCTTGTTAAAACAATGTGCATCCCTCGAACTTGCACCGTAGACTGTAGGCTTATGACTGGTATTCTAACTGGACACTGCCTTCCGCGTCACATGCTTTCAAATTAGGCCAAGCTTTTGATAGCAGATTTAGAAAGTGCTGGTCGGAGGAGGAAACGATCGTGTACGTTTTGTGTTCTTGCCCTGCGCTCCCCAGGCTAAGAATCCAGCTAGTCTCGTAAAAAATAATTGTTGGAATTTTCATGAAATAATTGTATAGCTGTTTTATTTTAACTTAATTTATAGTAATCCGATTTTAAATTTGGTATGCCATTAATTTGGCCTTGAAAAGCCACTTCTTCTAAATCACCATAAAGACACTATCTAACCCTTTTTGTGCATCCGACGCTGCGAATACATCCAATCTAATGTACATATAAACTGAAGAGCAGAAGAGCCGTACCAAGTTTGAATGGTTAAGAGAAAATGCCACTGACGACATTATTAATAAAAATCCACACTCGGCGTTAACTGCACAACAACCAACGGCCATCAAGGAAATGCATTGTGTGTTGAGATTTATTTTTTTAATTGATGCTTTGTTTGCGCGATTAAGTGGGCTCAAACGCGCTGAAGGATCAGCCCTGGTATGATTTCTTTTAATTTTGCATGGCGGCCATTATGCTATTTACAAACACACACAAAATTGACAATTTATACCATTTGGACAATTTATTATGCAATTTATCACATAATAGATTGTAATAAATTGTCTCAAAATGCAAATGCAACCTTGTAAAGTGTGTTTATTGAGTAGATTTAAACGTCAGTTTTACGCATGGCTCAACTATATGGTTGGCTCATCTCATCACCTGATTTTTTATTTTTTTTTCATTTCACTGGAGTAGGGATTGTCAAAAGAAGATGGAAAACTCAAATGAAACCAAAACATTGAACACATTTTCTTACAACACACAAAAATTTCAAAGTTTTATGTTTTCATTCCATTCCATTCGCCTAACAACACGCACATTTTGGACAGTCTGAACAACGGTATGTTTTCGCTGTAGAGATGAGCCAACGAGCTGTCAAATTACTATTGTTTAAGCAAAATTGAGTTGTATTAACACCACTAAATTTAAATCGAAATTGCCTCAATTTATTTTTCTGCTTGAACATAGTATTATGTAAAGTAAGGCTTATGTAATTCTTTTTCAGTCAAATTTTTCGTATAACAAATACTATGATATTTCACTGCACTCCTAGTAAGGAAATTCTCGCAGAAATGCGACTAAAGAAAAAATTAGTGCTTATGGAAATAATTCGGCAGCCTTTCATTATAAAAAATGTATGTAAAATTATTACATGGGTGCAAATGCATTCCAAAAAGTGGACTCTTGTCACTCCCACCTTCGACTGATACATTAGAGTCATCTGTTCACCATCTAAAAAAACAACAAGAAATTTGCTCCACAAATGATTTAAGTGTTTTTTTATTGACCGAATTGGCAATCAATTGAATTGTTGATTTGAAAAAATAATGGTGGAAACGGGTACGCATTAATTACATCCAACAAAGTTATCAGGCAGACCACTGAACCCCTAGAAGCTGAAACGAGAAAAAGTTGAATCTCGCCGAGCAAGGCTCAGTTACAAAAAACATACATTCACATCTTCCAATGCTGTGTTTGCCCTCTCGTTGATACTTGTATACTGATAACGGCTTTTGATTTTTTTTCAACTCGATTCTGTTTGGCGTTAATTTTTATCAAAACCGGTAAGCACTCTAATACACATATACATATATACGCCATACATTCAAAGCAAGGAAAGCCAAATATTTCAAATTTGAATGTCGCATCATATTAAAATGAGTTTTTAAGGGTTGACGTATAATTGCTAAAGACGTAGCTTTGCACTAGATTTTCATACAAATACAAAAATTTCTCATATCGAAAAAAGTGGTTGAAATATGAAAATCACAGTAGCGTGACATTTCAAGTAGGTACTTGTCCAACTGGCAGGAAAGGTATTTAAATAAGTATTTAACAGCCATTTTGTTATTTCAAATTATGGATTTACAATCTCATATGTATGGTATTGTAATTAAAAACGATTTTCTTAAATAACCCATGTAACCAAAAAAATATCATTAAACATACGAATTTGAGTAGAATTTAGCAGCAGCCCACTGGAGGAGATCAAATTACATGAAAAATATAAAACAAAAATAAAATATGATCACTCATTCTTGTAGCATGTCTATAAAAATCAATTTTTTTGTACATTCATAAGTCACAATTTGGAGAACTCTTAAGATTGACAGACGGACAATGGCAAGATGAAAAGCCTCCTGCTATTACTCGCCCATAATAAGAAATAACGATTGTATTATGAGTTAATTATGCAGCAATGAAAGTACAATTTTACGCAGATCACTGCAACAACAACCGGACTAGAATACACAGAATGCCAAAATTATTTTGTAAAATAAAATGAATGATTGTTATTAATTATGATTTAAAGTTTGTACAGTCATAAGCACATGCGCAGTGATATATATACATACATATGTATGAGGACCGAAGCCATTTGCTTGGTCATCGTGATCCAATCAAATGGAACTGATCGTATCATATCATATTTTCATATCATATGATTTTTTATTCATAATCGAAATCGTCGAACAGCGCCACCACAACACTTCACACGTTTTCCGTCTATACACGTCGCACCATAGGTGGCCACGGAGCGCGCTCCAATCAGCATTATTTAGAAAATGATTTCGAAGAAAAAACGCTTTTCATCTGCAACCGAAAAGCCGACAAACAAATTGCAGTACAACGTTTAATTTTGTGATTCGATCGTTATAAAGTCAAGTCTGCTTGAACGGCAGCGTTTAAAAAGGATCCGATTGGAAAGGAAATGCGCTATCAGAATCGTATGGCGCTTCATTGGCATGCCAATGTTAACAAACACCGGCGCTACAAGCATTTTCTTGGAAAATGTACCTGTTTTGCCAAATTCAAACTGTTTGATTAATGAAATAGTGCTGCCGATTGGAAAAACCTTCGACAGATTTGCACACTCTCTTAGCTCTTACTGTGATAATTGATGTACTACCCGTTGTAGATTCACGTGACAATTGCAATTGCTACTTCTATATTTGTTGTTTAGCCTTCATAGCCGCTGGGAATTCGAATATTCGTAATTTGATGCTGGCAACTGACGAGCTGACAAGTGCCGATCAACTGCCTCTGAATGCTACTGCATACACTGCAAAAGCCGCACTAGACGATTAATCGTTGTTCTCTGCATAAATCCTCAAGACAATGAGAAATGTCCTTTTTGTTTCTATTGTACCGCCCTTTGTCCTTTTGTCCTGTTAAGCTGACGTTTAATTTGTGAACAAAACAGCTGCTTTGTTTCATATCGATAATAATTAGTATCCTTTTCCACTTCCCTCTACTTACATACATGCGTATGAGTAGGTGGATAGCGCATGGCGCTTAGCACAACAAATACTGATCCGATCCGCATGTAGCCATTCTCATCTTCAACAATCAGTACTTCGAATTGTCAGTGCTGCTAGACCTCTTGACCTTTAAACTACATTTGCTAATTATTCATTTTAGAGGTGCTTCCTTGTTGCCTGGCAGCTCTCAGTTGGCTACCAAATATCCAGTTCAGCCACAAGGTATTCCAGCTTTTGTAGGCTCGCTTTGGTTAGGTACAAAGAATTGGTTAAGGTATAAAATTCGACAGTGTATACAATTTTAATGAGATCTGAGTCAAATGGCAAACTTATTTCAATACGCATTGGAAATGAGCAGGGTTCGTAGCAGTTACAAGCTTTATTTTAGAAATCATTTCTTTAATTGTTATTACTGCCATAAAAATGCGTTCGGAGTCGTCATGTACATGCAGGTCCGTCCCGCCAATTCGTCTGAACAGAAGCTGGGCCTCAATATCCTAGAGACGAGTGTACGTAAATACATACATAAATACGCACCAATATATATATACATACACATTGGGCAGATCCAGATAGTCATTTTGGAGGGGGAACTTCTCGAAAAAAAATACGATTTTTTCGGTATCCACAATCGACTTAATCGGTGGTAGCGCCTAGCGATTTGTTTTATATCCTACTTAAGCCAACCAGAAAAATCGGTATTCTCAACCGAAAAAAGTGTATGCCAGCATTGCTCCTCCATTCATCGGTCTATTTGTCAGTCTGTGGGGTCATCATCACACGTTGTTGCAATAACTGTCATTTAAAGAAATGTATTCAACACACTTCTTCTTCTGACAGCGACTAATCCTCCTGCAAAAAATAAATATTATTTCAAACTGAAATATAATTCTGTGATATTTCCGTTATTTATAAGGCTACACTGCTACAATTTTATATGATCAACTTCGTAATGTTGACTTAAAAACTGTATTTGACAATCTTGAAAAAAGGTCGCTTGAATCTTTTAGACCCCAATTTCAGATATTTATAAATGGAGTGAGGACGATCGACTACGCTATTTCCCGAAATATTTTCATATCCAGCTCAAAGTTTATCATTTAAAGATCCATAAACCTATGTACATGGCTGTCGCCCGATCCAAAAATACCGCACAGAGTATAGAAAAAACTTAAAATATTACCGAAAATTCGGCGCAATACGGAAGGTTTCAAACTCGGGTCAAATTTCTGCCTGAACGAAAAGGGCGATATGGTAACCAATGTTCAGAGAGTTCTCAGATTCTAGAGAGAAGTCGTCTACGTCTTCTTAAGCAGATGCAGCGTTGAAGCACCCAGCTATGTTGGTAATGTTAAACTCGATTTTCAAAATAATTGCTAGTGGAGCAATCCACGGCTGGTACGGGACAAATTGTACAGATTTTTTTTTCATTTTTAGGCCTCAACTAAAGAAAAACTTTAACTTTTTCAGACAAAGTTTTTAGTGCATTAGGATTGTATGGTACGTGTGTGAATAAAAAACGAAACCTTCTCTTGAAATATTTGTATATGCGTGTCAAAAATCCCAAAAAATTCATCCGTTTGCACGGGACACAAGTCAGTCAGGTGAAACTTCAGCGAAACTATTAATATTAAAAAAAAATACATTTGGTAGTAGTTGTAGCAAGGTTTGTTAAAATAACAAAGGCAATTTTAATACGTTTATGCAAAAAAAATTGTGGTTAAAAATAAATTGTTTTTACGGGACACGTGTGCAGTGCTCTCCTCTCCCGGGGACTCGCATATAAACAAACGACTCAAAAATAATAGTTATTTTGCTAGCGAAATAAGAAAATTCAAAAAGTATTCCGACTCAAAAAAGCAAAAATCGAAAGGATTTTTAAGCGGAATTTGTGTTGACCGTTAGCAGCTATTTGCAATCCCTGGATAATATCGCTTTTCAGACTCTACGACCACCTTGCAAAAACTTTTCAAACTTGGCGACAAAACATTTTGTTGCCTCACCGTTTTTCTGCATCTCAACGCTTTCGTCCTGCGCGCTCATCTGAAATGGCATTACAAGGTTTTCCCATTATCACTCTCGCCATATTGACTGAAGAGGTGGTGAACGTGTCCAAGAAATTTACAAAACAGCAAAAAGCAACTTGCAAGTTGCAACACAAATGCGTTCGTAGGTACAAGGCGGCATTGTTATGCTTATCGTCGTAATCGCTGGTATTGCTGCTGCGCATGCGCTGATGGCGTTGGCATGTTGGATCAGTAAAGAAACTGTTTGCGGTTGTTTTTTAGAGATTTCGGCACTGATAACTAGCCGTTTGGTCAACGCAGCAACGCCTGCGATAAATGCAAATGCAAATGTACCATTGCTGGTGACGTTGACTTGTTAGTTAGGTGGCGATGGTAAGCTCTACATCTGCGTCTGCATTGCATCACAGAAAAGCGTTTATGTCCCCCTATTATAACGAAAAAGGCGGTAGAAGCGTTGAGGGCGCCAATAATAGTACCGACCGGCCGACGACAGTGATGTTGAAAAATTCGTTTGAGCATTGGGGAAGTCTCCTTCCTACCATATCACAATGGAAATCTCGCATTTCCACGCAGCAGCTGCAGCATCTCAATGTGCCATGTCGTGTAGCGCGCATTGCATATTTGAGTTGCGTCGCTTGTAGAGATTTGCTTTGATAGAAAATAAAAGTGGAAATAATTTCGACAGAGGACGATAAGATAAGTGAGCATTTTGTGACATGCTACATAGTTTGCTTACTGGTAATTCTCAAACACATACTCACACTCAATTAAACAATCCTTATCAATCTTAATATGGCAGCAACAAAGCCTACATTCGGTTCACACCAAGCAGCAACACGCATAACACTAAAAATATTACGTCACACCAAGTGTGAGAAGAAATTTGACATATGTCAGAAATGTTAAGTTGAGCGTCGCCAAGTCGTACTGACATCCAACAAAATGTTAAGCTAATAAACTAAATGTGGTCCTACATACCTACCTGTGTTATTGAGCTGCGTATACCAACAACAACATAATATGTATGTGTCCACATATCAACTTCTAGTTGATTGAATGTGGCAACAGTTGTTGGATGCAGGTTGTGTACGTTAAACTGCAAAAAGAGTCGAAATCGGTTTGACATTTGATTGCCGCGTCCAACAATCGGCTGTGACGGTGACAATGACGGATTTTGATGGATACCCAAACGAACTAGAAATACTTTTGTTGTTTTCAGTTAACGGGGGATGACCAACGTGCTTAAATGAAGTTCAACTCTCTCAAGATGAGCTCCGAGAAAGAGTTCATACATTTAACCAGGGGAAATAAATCTTTAGTGCAAATAGCAAATTTATTTCTTCAAATAATTGTTTGATTTGTCAACATTAAAACATATGCTACTAATTCCAAAATGTTCAAGCAAAACTTAAGGATATTTCGCCTAAACGCTTACATTTTGGTACGTCATCTGTTTGCCAGAGAACTCAAAGTAGCAGCAAAAGCTATAAAAATTTGGTTTGTTGACATAATTGCCAAATTGTACAAGTTCTAGATGGCAGATCGTGCGCCATAGTATTAAGGGAAATACGAGTTAGAGTATTTATGCAAATGTATGAAATTTAAAATGTGCGATAACTAATGGAAATAGCGGCCAACATTCTGTGGTGTAGGGTGCTCCGCCCACCACACGGAAGATCGTGGGTTCAGCTCACGGTCAAAGGAAAATCGACAATTAAGACAAAAGGTTTTTACAATAAGAAAACAGTTTTGTAAGCGGGGTCTCAACTCAGTAGTAATTTGGCATCACTCCGAATGTATTTGTGCTTCTCAGTGAAAATTCATCCTTACGGAGTCGGCATTAAACATGTAGGTCCCGTCTCGCCAGTTTGCAGGAAAATTAAAAAGAGCACGACGCAAATTGGAAGAGAAGCTCGGCCTAAAATCTCTTCGGAGGTTCTCGCACCTTGCGTTTATCTTTCTGACTAATGAAAACCAACCTATTTTCGTCCATTGAAAAAACAAAATGCTTATGCATATGAAAACATAAAATTAAATGATTTGTATACAAACATGGGACTTCCTCTGGATGAACATAATTATAAAATCCAAGGGTCCTCCTCACTATTATAAAATCGAAATGCAGTACACTGCAAAAAAATAATATATAAGCACCGGGTTTTGCTGAAGTTAAGTTAGTTTCAGAAAATTTTTACAAAAATACATATGTGCATATATGTGAATATATACTATACAGGCAATATAAATTGAAGTTATGTATACATTTTTTCGAAATTATTATTTTTTTTTAATTTTTGCCAGGAAAATTTTAAATTTTCTCTGTGTTTGCAGTATTGTAGCTCTTTGAAATCTAGTTCTACAAAGTGTTAGTCCCAATCCGCTAATATACTTTCCTGATTTTGGGGTTTAAGTATATTCCCGACAATAATCAAAATTAAGAATGTCCCGCCCCTAAATATCGAAAATACCCCCTATGCACCGAAGAATTATATTTCCTATAAATTGGTTTCATCCAAATCGGCGAAACGGTGCGTAAAAAAAAATTGCATGTAGCGTATTACTATATATAGATAGATTTATGAAATATTAGACTTTTATATACAACTAGCAAGTACCCCGCTTACTTCGTTACGCCGCAAAAAGTAAATCTATTGAGTTTTTGCTATTTGGGTATAGTTTAAAAGGAAGAGATACAAATACATATGTCATGTATTCTTTCTGCTATGTAGGTAATAGTGTAATACCCTCTGTTGTATGAAATTCAAAGACTTTTAAATTCGTTAGCTTTATAAACGATTTATTAATCAACAACTTTGAAAGAAAACGCAAAAAGATAACAATTCAAATAATATTAGGTACTTATGTAAATCCACTGCTGACTCTAATATCACTCTATTTCAAAACGCTTTTCAAAAACGCCCCACCTCAAAACTCTTTTCAACACCCTACATCAGAATTTTTTTTCGAAAACGCCCTATCTCCGAATTTGATTGAAGAACGCCCCATCTCAGAATTTATCTCAGCTCAAAATGTATTGAACTTATACCGAGATGAAACAAATCTTGAAATAGGGCGTTCCTCAATTCTTAGGTAGGAGGTTTTTAAAAAGAATTTTGAATAGGGTGCTATTCCACTCAGCAGTCGAAATTGGATTGTAGAACGTAAAAAATTAATACATAAAATGAGGTACATTTTTTTCATTAATTAAAAACTTCCGGGAATATAACATTCTTTGTTTTGGTATCATTTCCAGGAATTAGAAAACTTTGGTTCTGTGGGGAACCAGTACTTGAAATAGCGACATACAGTTGACCGTGAGAAAACACTTCACTACGAAGGTCTGCGCCAACATAACTAAATGTTTGTCCTTGCGACTTATTAATTGTAATTATATTAGTCCAAGTGTAATAGGCGGGTACTTCGGAGTAAAGCAAAGTCTTTGCAAAATCGTCAACTGAACAAAGGGAAAAAATGCTGTCAAAACGGTTTGTAGTGGTTCCTGCAGTACCATAAACCCTCTGTCCATTTTCTAAGTGAACAGATAGATGTACAACCGTTGGGAATTGCTCATGATCGAAAGTCCCAGTAATCTCCAAATACCTTCTGATGTGCTTAAATATCTGCCATTCAAAAAATTTTGCACTTCGTCCTTATTACCTTGAACGGAAAATGTCGCTACCTTGGTTGACATACTTACAAATATAGTTTATTGCTTGCACTGAATGACAGTACTCTACATTTATGTGAGCGGAGAAACATCTGGAAAGAACGGGGCAATATGAAACCATCCATCGGTTTTCGACGTTGTCCCATTAGAAAGTACATGGGTATAGCCACCGTCCGCTGAAGACCTTCGTCTATATTTTGGATATCCATCTTCCCCGGTCTGCGTATGCTGTAGGAGCTCGCGTGGGTATCGTTTTGAGCATCGTCAATTCAACATACAGGGCGATGATAAATGATCAACCCCACATGGGCCGTGGATCATATTTTTAGTAATTATATCATACAACATCGGATCTTTGTCTTTATTTGGAATTTTCGCTGATATAATGCGATCCATGTCATAGGGAAGAATTTTATCTATTAGCCAAATTAAAATATCCGCGTGAGGTAAACCCCGCTTTTGCCATTCAAACATTAAACATATGGCATCTAACTTTTCCAACAATATCTTGTTTTGTAATTAAACTCATGAGTTGGTGTAGTGTGATATGGAATACTCGTGGCACAAATGTCATGTGTTCACTTGGTCGTTGATTAGGAAACAATTCTTTTGATTTCACTCCACTCTGGATTGCATGTGAATGTTATAAATAAGTCAGGCCTTCCATAATGACGCACCTATAAGAGGGCGTCTTGTGTACGGTCATGCGATCCAGTAAATTACTAACTGACCAATATTTTCAAGATTGCAATCCTCGTTAACAGCATCCCTTAGATGTATATAACATTGCACGCAACGTCTTTGGTGTGCTCTTATAAAATTCAACCTTTTGGTAATCAGTTTTGGTTAAAGAGATATCCATATCTATGAAGCGCATTAAAGCTATTTTCTCTAATCATAATTTTATATGCATAAAATTGCATACATGAAACTGTATTTTGTGGGTTAGGTTGCCCCACTGCTTGGAGAAGTTTGCGGTATATTTATGCTGTAACCGTCCTCACCATTTAAAAATATGATAGGGTATTGTAAGGGTCATATGAGGGATGAATTTCTGACACACGATGGAGAGTGTTATCGTGGGACTGTAGCACATTATGGCGGGGACCAGCATTTTCGTCAACTATCAATACTGCGACCTCGCCTGTAGTCGGGGCATTATATCGACCACGGTGTTCATTAACAGGGCGTTTATCGGCATGGATTACAACCCCATAGTTATTCGAAACTAGATGCATATGATCCATAGAAGTCACAAAACCTCAAAATATACATATTATTTTCAAGCAGAATTTCTTGAATTAATTTCAAAATATCTCTTTGAAAGTTGGTGCGGCATTTTGGCGGAACGAAAGCTGCTCCTCTTGGAAGATTTTTAAATTTTGGAACCATGTTGGGCGGTGGTAATGAACTTCCAATAAGATGGTACACTTGTCCATGTATTTTGAAGTTGGCATGAAATACCTCTCTAATTCATTACCGCAAACGAGTCATAGCGAAAACCATGTAGTGGACGACGTATGCTCTCCTGTAGCAGCGCTCGATTGCTGCGGAGGCTCACCGCTATCACTTAAATTGACAGGCTCTTACTACAGCACATACCTGGTGTTTTCATTTGGTCATTCCTAGCCTTACAAAAAACGCAATATGAAAAGTGGAGAATTTTCCATATATGTAATTCAGATGTGGTCTATAGTTAAATGCTGACTTCAGACCAATCGGCCTTTGCTGTTGTTCAATGCTCGCAACCTTTATTTTTAACTCTCTTGTAACAAAACAATATCAAAGCAAATCACATTTTGGATTTACATATAATGTGTGTTTCTAATCAACTTTACTACATACATAAGTACATATGTGTTTGCTTTGTACGGAATTGACTGTTTTGATTTTCAGTGGTTGTCGCAAAACAATACAAAGTGAACAAGTAAGGAAGGCTAAGTTCGGGTGTAACCGACATTACATACTCAGCTGCGAGCTTTGAAGACAAAATAAGTGAAAATCTCCATGTAGGAAATGAAACCTAGGGTAACCCTGGAATATGTTGTATGACATGGGTTTCAAATGGAAAGTATTAAAGAGTATTTTAAAAGGGAGTGGGCCATAGTTCTATAGGTGGACGCCATTTCGGGATATCGCCATAAAGGAGGATCAGGGTGACTCTAGAATGTGTTTGTACGATATGAGTATCAAATGAAAGGTGTTAATGATTATTTAAAACGTAGTGGGCCTTAGTTCTATAAGTGGACGCCTTTTCGATACATCGACAAATGTGGACTATCATCTGTAGGGTACCGCTAATTTATTTATATATGTATACTACAAACAGTATTACTGCCATGATTCAAGGACTTTTGATTTCGCTCTACAGAACTTTTTCATTTTCTTTTACTTAATATGGCAGGTGTCACACCCATTTTACAAAGTTTTTTCTAAAGTTATTATTTTGCGTCAATAAACCAATCAATTAGCATGTTTCATCCCTTTTTTCGTATGTTGGTATATAATTATGACATTTTTTCACTTTTCGTAATTTTCGATGTCGAAAAGTTGGCGTGGTCATAGTGCGATTTCGGCCATTTTTCTATACCAAGATAAAGTGAGTTCAGATAAGTACGTGAACTAAGTTTAGTACAGATATATCGATTTTTGCTCATGTTATCGTGTTAACGGCCGCGCGGAAGGACAGACGGTTGGTTGTGTTTAAAAACTGGGGCGTGGCTTTAACCGATTTCGCCCATTTCAGAGAAAACAGTTATCGTCATAGAATCTAAGCCCCTTCACAAGGATGGTAAATTTTTGTTCGACTTATGGCATTAAAAGTATTCTAGACGAATTTAATGTAAAGGCGGAGCCACGCCCATTTGAAATTTTCCTTTATTTTTGTATTTTGTTGCACCATATCATTGCTTGAGTTGAATGTTGACATAATTTACTTATATACTGTAAAAATATTAAATTTTTTGTTAAAATTTGACTTAAAAAATTTTTTTTTAAAGTGGCCGTGTTCGTCATCCGAGTTTGCTAATTTTTTTTAAGCATACATATAGTAATAGGAGTAACGCTCCTGCCAAATTTCATTATGATATCTTCAACGACTGCGAAAATTACAGCTTGCAAAATTTTTAAATTACCTTCTTTTAAAAGTGGGCGGTGCCACGCGTATTGTCCAAAATTTTACAAATCTACTATTTCGCGTCATAAGGTCAACGCACCTACCAAGTTCATCGCTTTATCGTCTTTGGTAATGAATTATCGCACTTTTTCGTTTTTTCGAAATTTTCGATATCGAAAAAGTGGGCGTGGTTGTAGTCCGATTTCGTTCATTTTAAATAGCGATCTGAGATGAGCGCCAGGAACCTACATACCAAATTTCATCAAGATACCTCAAAAATTATCAAGTTACCGTGTTTACGGGCGGACGTACGGACGGACATGGTTAAATTAATTTCTTTTTTCGCCCAGATCATTTTGATATATAGAAGTCTATATCTATCTCGTTAGTATATGCCGTTACGGATTACCGTTATGCGAAAAATTGTATATACTCTGTGAGCTCTGCTCAGCTGAGTATAATAAAAGACTTTAGTTTGTGAGAATGGCAAAAATAAAAAGCGCAGGGTGTTTATTTGCGCCCATACTTTCTTTAAAAAAAATCATAAAAATCTGTTTGGTACTTCTTGAGATAAGCCGTTCCAAACATTTCCCATATAAGCATTTTTATATAATTAGATA
>JARSSU010008404.1:0-17827 GCA_029619165.1 Eurosta solidaginis
TTATCTCATAGAATCTATGTCCCTACCAAATTTCACAAGGATTGGTAAATTTTGTTCGACTTATGGCATTAAAAGTATTCTAGACGAATTAAATGAAAAAGGGGCGGAGTTACGCCCATTTTGAAATTTTCTTTTATCTTTGTATTTTGTTGCACCATATCATTACTGGAGTCGAATGTTGAGATAATTTACTTTATACTGTAAAGATATAAATTTTTTGTTAAATTTGACTAAAACAATTTTTTTTAAAAGTGGGCGTGTTCGTCATCCGATTTCGCTAATTTTTATTTAGCACACATATAGTAATAGGAGTAACGTGCCTACCAAATTCATCATGATATATTCAACGACTGCCAAATTACAGCTTGCAAAAACTTTTAAATTACCTTCTTTTAAAAGTGGGCGGTGCACGCCCAAGGTCCAAAATTTTTCTAATTTTCTATTTTTCGTCATAAGGTCAACGCACCTACCAAGTTTCATCGCTTTATCCGTCTTTGGTAATGAATTATCGCACTTTTTCGGTCTTTCGAAATTTTCGATATCGAAAAAGTGGGCGTGGTTATAGTCCGATTTCGTTCATTTTAAATAGTGATCTGAGATGAGCGCCCAGGAACCTACATACCAAATTTCATGAAGATACCTCAAATTTACTCAAGTTTATCGTGTTTTCAGACGAACGGACGGACGGACATGGCTAAATGAATTTCTTTTTTCACCCAGATCATTTTGATATATAGAAGTCTATATCTATCTCGATTAGTTTATGTAGTTACGGATTACCGTTATGCGAACAAAGTTAATATACTCTGTGAACTCTGCTCAGCTGAGTATAAAATATCGCATGTTTTGGGAAAGCTACCCTGCAAAAATGCGATTAGTCTAGATGAATCCCGGATAAGTCGCAAAAGGAGTATGCGGCCAATGCCAATTTTGATCTCTTTTGTATGAGTCGAAGTGTTCTCTTTTGTTTGAGCATGTTCTATGGAGAGACTAATTGTACCCATTTATTCCCGAAATGGATCGATGGGCGAATCCCCTTTGTACTCATATGGGAACATATGAAGACTAGTACCTTTTCGTTTCAATAAGGGCTCAAATAGGGAACAGTCGCATTTTTCACCCCAATGGTAGTAGAATAATACTCACCGCGGTAATCCATTTTATAATAAAACAATAATTGAAATTGTTTTAGTTTCATTTCCCGTTTATATTTAAATAAGCAATTGCTATGGCAGATGAAATTTTTGCTGCGAAAATTTCATGGCAGAAATACAATCGAAGGCTTTCAAAAAAGAATAAACAATATTCTACGAAAATTTAACCCTAACTGCGGGGTAGTCGTTAATTCCTAGTAATCATGATACAAAAAATGGAGGTAGTTCCATTTAGTGTGACATTAGCCACTTGACTTTTGCGGGGACAATGACAATTTCACCAAAAACAAGCTACCAGTTTGAAAATGTTACAAATTTTTCTAATTTTGATGGATTTCCTATTAACGGCTAAATTACTTTCATAGTTATTTTAAATAAAAAAGAAAAAAAAATTGCCGCATGCCTTGGAAATATTTTAATACGAAATATCAGCCTAGAAAAGAAGGTTTTTAATAAGTTTTCGAGCTCCCGAAATTGCTTTGGTGGAAGGAAGATGGATCGAAGTATACAAAGCAAGGAAATATAGCCTTCTTAATGCCCGTACGTTTGCTCAGAAACATGTTCACAAAACATACACGTTTGGCTATTGGTTGCCCAAAGGAGGTCCTTATAACCGACACCGCAATTTATACAGAGTTTAGCATACTTAAACGCATTTTTTATGAAATTGAATGGTGATAAATTGGCTACAAGTTCACATTTTTTATTTATTCTATAATTGAAGCGTAGCGCTTGATGATTGAATTGTTAAACCACACAAAAAAAATATTTTTTTTCAGTTAAATAAATAAAAAAAGACAACAACAAGCTTAACATTAAGGTACGTGTATTTAGAATATGATATGAAAAAGGTTCCATTAAAAACTTGAGCGCATGGGTCGGCTTTTCTTTGCCATTTCATCTAAAACTTCATCAACGGTAACAATTTGATCACGGTGGATGCTTAGTGCTGCACAGCCATTCAATCGATTTTCACTCATCGTATTTCTCAAATAGTTTTTAATCAGCCTAAGAGTTGAAAAAGATCACTCGTTCGTTGCCGTTGTTACTGAAAGCGTACACAAGATTTGCAACAACATGTGAACATTAGGGGAAAGCCACAGATTCACATTCCTGTAATATTAATCAAAAAAAATTATTAAAAAAACACCTAAGTACCTTCTTCAGGTATAAGTAGAATTCATGCCTTTTGAGCCTATGCATGAGTTCTTACGTATACGCATATAAAATTCAAAGAAAGAAACTGATCGAATAGAAAAAATTTATTTAAAAAAGTCATATCTACACGAAAAAACGACTAATGTGTTTTTTACATTTAAAAAAATGTAACATTCAGTTTATTTACGTCAAAAAATTTTAAATACGTCAAAAAAATTTTGAGTGGAACTACCTTCTTTTATATACCATGCTAGTAATTTGGGTTCGGTATCTCTCTGCATTTTTCTTAAATAATTCGATTCAATCACCTGTAATCTTTTTATTTTACTCATTTCGTTGCAGTTTTTTTAATATTTCTTAAAATGAGCTACATAGATTTCAAATTGAATAATCCCTACTGTACCCGAAAGGGATTATAGGGAATCAATTATACCCAAATGTAGACAAAAGAGATCAATCGGAGACCAATCTCTTTAGGGATTAATCGCATGATTTTTTGCAGGGTATTTTATAACAGCCACTCACTGAGCTAGAAAAAAACTGGCGAATGATAAAAACAAGCTAACTAGTAATTGAGTATTTTACGATTATACCGAAACAAGCCCACTTTCAGTTAATTCCAAAAAAAGTCAGCTATTAACATGGTATAAATGTATGCTGCGTTGCCATAAAACGAAACTGCCCTTACTACTTTTTGGCTGCAAACTCAAGCAGGGGTAAACATCTTTTCATTTCTCTCGGCATTGGCCATAGAAAACCTCTCAGCACTTTTCAAAAAACGTATCAAATAATAATACACACTGGTTTATTTGGCCTACTTCCAAACCAACTTATAGTTACCTGGAGGTAGTTCCTTTTTTCTGCTGGGTAGTTTCCTCGCTCTTGAAGCACTGTGCGGCACCCAATGTGGTAAGCGATTTTTATCAGCACTTCAAAGACATGTGGAATCAATTAAAATGTGTGTGTTTTACAAATAATTATCTGACTTACAGTTACGTATTATTGTAATTTTTGTTCAATTTCACAGTTATGGTTGCCATGACAACGCTGCATGACTGCGTGTGTCTTCCGGTGATGTCTTAAATATATAAACATGTTATCCGCAGCCTGAACTTTTTTGAAAATGGTTTTTATTCATGTTCATCGAAGCCGAAATCGCTTAAATATTAAATGTTTAAAAAATTTGGGTTCGTTTTGAAAAAGTAGCTCCATTTTAGATCTGCCATTTTTAAACTAGTTTCGAATTTGGAATCAGCTACCTGCTGCTTAGTTGAATCAAAATTGACGTAGATATGAATTTTGTCCGTATTTCAGTACAACAAAACCACCATGTGCCGGTATACCGGCTGACGTCCTCGCGTCAGTAGATTCAAAAAGTTCCGCCGTTTGCTACCGTCGCCCACTTCGGCAAAGCTTTTGCATTTTTGCAGCGTAGCTGATTCTAGTTCCTATTTGTTTGCTCTAACTGTGGTTTGTATGAAGTTGCTGCTATGTTACCAATATTCTGAGTCGCTAAGAGATTTTCCTACAACGTTATTATCTAGGATTTGTCCAACTCTTAACTTGAGCATGTTTGTGTATTCAGCATCGTCTTCATCTTCATCGCCGTACGCGCCCTTCAGATACCACCGCATTTGTGCTTTCCCTAGTATTTGTAAGCATTGCGCTGATAGGTCGATGGACATTTTTCAGGTGATCACTTTTTTTTCCATTCCTTGTCGATTCGGTTTGTATACAAACCGGTTTCGGAGTGTCAATCTTCAGTGTGATTTTTAGAAAAATCGAATTTATCGTAGTACTTAACGTACCATAGAGACATACCAAAAAATTGATCGCTCTCCTATTCCGTTTGTGAAGTTCATTCTCCACGGATCTTCTGCAATATGGTAAATTAGGTTGCACTCTGTAAGTTAACCTGTATTTGGAAGCATTGCTGTAAGGCAGTCAGCTTGTCTGACCATCTCGTGCTGTTGAAAGTATTTCTTATGACTAAAATTGCAAAAAAGAACAACATGCCTCCATTCGGTGTTTCAGTTTTGTGTTACTGCTACTATAATAAGACGCCTCCGATTGCAACTTAAGTCCATTTTCGAGGTCTGAAGCCTCTGTGGGACTATATTCTGGACAAAATATAGATATATATAAATAGCTGAAACATCCATATAAAATATACCACTCACTGCGAACTCATTTGCCCTTTTGCTTGATTCCCACAGTGTACACACAGGTTGAGAATCTCTCTCGGTCAAAACATACTTGGATAAGGTGGAGTATTTGATCAATCTAGCTGGCCAAAAGTCGATTTTTCAAAATATTCCAATTTTTTTTAAATATACTACCTGGCGTTCCTAGATGTTCCCTGAATAGTATACATACCCCAAAACCCATCTGCAACGTCAACGGAGCTAACCGCGCAGATCTAAATTTGTATAAAAATTGTGTGCAGCTGGATTTTTTTTGACGAAAAGCATATGCCCTTCTAACCTCAATACTTGTTCACTTGTTTAGGCCTATAATCGAACCTAGTTACATTTTCTTTTAGGACAGGTAAGTATGTTTTCATTCATTGGTTAGACTTTTTATACCATATGTTTTACTGAGTTATTCTACTTGTAATATTACTACTTTTCAACATTAAGTTTTTTAAAAACCTTGCAAACAAAAGATATATCTTTTTTTCATTACATATCATGTCAGTAATTTTTTGGCCACACATAAGTTTGGGTTTGTTTCAAAGTTTCATTACAAAAACGGCTCATACCGCGATTTTTTGAGTGGGTGATCAATTTTTTAACAGACTGGTACCTTATTGGCATATCTGGTGTAATGTTTTTTTTATCTCAAAAAGGTGGCAACCTTGTGGAAACATCCTCAGTGGCAACACCTAGGTGAAAGTTCTGAATATGTAATACTATATCGATGTACCAAATTTGATTCAAATCTGTTATGCCGTTTCCGAGATGGCAGTGGATATACAAAGAAATATAAAAAAGAAGGTGAGGTGACAACCATATGTGGCAAACCCTACTTAAAAATTACAATAGAAATGCAGAGTAAATAACTTTCGTTTGATACCCATATTGATCATATAATGCCAACAATTTACCCCGGGTCCATCCGAAACCGGGGGCCCGATCCATAGTAATTCTGCGCAGAACACCGTGAATTTACTGTCAAATATATCCTTTCATAACAATGAAGTGAGACAACCACTTTTGAACAGAAATAACTGCTGTTTTAATTTTCGCCAACTAGATTGATCAAATGCGGCGTCTTTGTGATACTTTTTTCCCATATAATATTCTCCGTAAAAGAGAATACTGTGATTTATTGAACTTTTAGGCCCATTTGTGATACCCAAACAAAATTGAAGGGCTACTAAGGTCACATTAGATCCAAAACCGTGTAAGATTTTGATATAGAATGTTTAAAAATCCCTTTTCGGGCTTTTAAAAATAAGGTTGTCGATGCAAACACTTGCTCACTCACGTAATTACTCCAAAACTAACCTAAATTTTTTGCGGCAACCGTGGTGTGATGGTAGCGTGCTCCGCCTATCACACCGTATGCCCGGGGTAAACTCCCGGGCAAAGCAACATCAAATTTTAGAAATAAGATTTTTCAATTAGAAGAACATTTTTCTAAGCGGGGTCGCCCCTCGGCAGTGTCTGGCAAGCGCTCCGATTGTATTTCTGCCATGAAAAGCTCTCAGTGAAAACTCATCTGCCTTGCAGATGCCGTTCGGAGTCGGCATAAAACATGTAGGTCCCGTCCGGCCAATTTGTAGGGAAAAATCAAGAGGAGCACGACGCAAATTGGAAGAGAAGCTCGGCCTTAGATCTCTTCGGAGGTTATCGCGCCTTACATTTATTTATTTATTATTTTAACCAAAATTTTTTTTTAAATAAGTGAGATGTATAATTAATGATTCAATAGCGTGAACGACGATATGTACACCGTACACCTGTATATAGTATAACAACATGCCTCTTTTGCAAAGCGGAAATTGATTGTAATCAAAACATACACAGCTTTATTCGATACTTTTTAACTACTCATTCGTCACTCACTTTTTAGCAGGGATGCACCTAACGTTAAGCTAATCGTTTATCAAAAAATTTCCACCGTTTCCGTTGAAACACTTCGAAATATTATCGATAAAGAAATTATCAAGATAATTGTATCTCGTTTTTACCGAAACGAAAAGCTTCGTTGAAACGCTAAAAACGTTAACGAAAACGTGATACTTTATGTTTGACATTGTGCTGGCAATGCTATAGCCATGGTGAAGCCGTAGGTGGCAACAACGAGCGCACATACACACACAAACTCTCTGTAATTTGTTTGTGTAATTCGTTGGTGGTAATGTCAAAAATACTCTGAGAAATGTTCGTACTGTCAAAATTCATGAGAAAAGTTGCAATCAGCTTGGCTAATGCTTTTCACCTTAATGACTCCGCCATCAATCAGCTTTGCCAGCATAGTTTGAAATTAATAATCAACATAAACGATTTGATTTCGTTTGATATGGCAGAAAACGAAACGAAATCATTTCGTTAATTTGACGATCTTAACGTTATAAACGAAACCATGACGGAACGATACAAGGTGGCAGCATGGTGCATACCTACAAAACATAAATAAATATTCAATGTATTTGTTTTTGTAAATTCGATGGACAAAATGTCAAAATCGTACTGCGCCGAAAGTTGATGTATCAATCAATAAAAAAGGGTATGATCAGCTGTCCCATGCTGCCACCTTGTATCGTTGCGCATGAACGAAACCAAATGACTTCGTTTCGTTTATTAACGTTGATTATCGTAACGAAATGATATCGTTTCGTTGGTAAGCATGCCTGCTTTTAGTATTTGGCTGAACGCCGTTTCATGCTGTAATAGGCGCTTTATCAGCTAACTGTAATGCCAACACCATTATGATACCGATATGTTGTAAACAGCTGTGCAAATATGTATGTATGTAATACATACATACACTAGAATATGTTTTGATTTTAATATTATTAAATGAAGCGGAAAATTTACAAACTTAATAATTTTAATTAACTTGACAAAAATATTTAACTGCATATATATGTACACTGCCTATTTATAGCCGCCGTGTTGGTACCATGCTCTGCTAACACAAACGAAGCTCCTAAGCTCAAGTCCTGGAAATAGCAAAATCCAATCTTAAACAAGTAAGGAAGGCTAAGTTCGGGTGTAACCGAACACTACATACTCAGTTGAGAGATATGGAGACAAAATAAGGGAAAATCACCATGAAGGAAAATGAACCTAGGGTAACCCTGGAATGTGTTTGTATGACATGTGCTTCAAATGGAAGGTATCAAAGAGTATTTTAAGAGCGAGTCACCCATAGTTCTATAGGTGGACGCCATTTAGGGATATCGCCATAATGGTGGACCAGGGCTGACACTAGAATTTGTTTGTACGATATGGGTATCAAATTAAAGGTTAATGAGGGTTTTAAAAGGGAGTGGTGGTAGTTGTATATGTGAAGGCGTTAGATATCGACCAAAATGTGGACCAGGGTGACCCAGAACATCATCTGTCGGATACCGCTAATTTATTTATATATGTCATACCACGAACAGTATTACTGCCAAAATTTCAAGGGTTTTTTATTTCGTCCTGCAGAACTTTTTCATTTTCTTCTACTTAATATGGTAGGTGTCACACCCATTTTACAAAGTTTTTTCTAAAGTTATATTTTGCGTCAATAAACCAATCCAATTACCATGTTTCATCTCTTTTTTCATATTTGGTACAGAATTATGGCATTTTTTCATTTTTCGTAATTTTCGATATTGAAAAAGTGGGCGTGGTCATAGTCGGATTTCAGCCATTTTTTATACCAAGATAAAGTGAGTTGAGATAAGTACTAAGTTTAGTAAAGATATATCGATGTTTGCTCAAGTTATCGTGTTAACGGTCAAGCGGAAGGACAGACGGTAGACTGTGTATAAAAACTGGGCGTGACTTCAACCGATTTCGCCCATTTTCACAGAAAACATTTATCGTCATAGAATCTATGCACCTACCAAATTTCACAAGGATAGGTAAATTTTTGTTCGACTTATGGCCTTAAAAGTATTCCAGACGAATTAAATGAAAAAAGGCGGAGCCACCCCCATTTTGAAATTTTCTTTTATTTTTGTATTTTGTTGCACCATATCATCACTGGAGTTGAATGCTGACATAATTTACTTATATACTGTAAAGATATTAAATTTTTTGTTAAAATTTGACTTAAAAAAAATTTTTTTTTAAAGTGGGCGTGTTCGTCATCCCATTTTGCAAATTTTTGTTTAGCACACATATAGTAATAGAGAAACGTGCCTGTCAAATTTCATCATGATATCTTCAACGACTGCGAAATTACAGCTTGCAAAACTTTTAAATTACCTTCTTTTAAAAGTGGGCGGTGCCACGCCCATTGTCCAAAATTTTACTAATTTTCTATTTTGCATCATAAGGTCAACGTGCCTACCAAGTTTCATCGCTTTATCCGTCATTGATAATGAATTATTGCACTTTTTCGGTTTTTCGAAATTTCCAATATCGAAAAAGTGGGGCGTGGTTGTAGTCCGATTGCGTTCATTTTAAATAGCGATCTGAGATGAGCGTCCAGGAACCTGCATACCAAATTTCATCAAGATACCTCAAAATTTTCTAAGTTATCGTGTTTACGGACGGACGGACGGACATGGTTAAATGAACTTCGTTTTTCGTCCAGATCATTTTGATATATAGAAGTCTATATCTATCTCGATTAGTTTACGCCGTTACGGGGTACCGTTATGCGAACAAAATTAGTATATCTGTGTGAGCTGTGCTCAGCTGAGTATAAAAATATCAAAGCGAGTTCGCCCATCGAAAAGGGTTTGACAAACACTGTGAGTGTCGCTCTGCCATGAGAAGCTTGTTAGTGAAAATTCGTCTGCTGCTTGACAGCATGGAGGAGAAGCTCGTCCTATATCTTATAGAAGGTATACGGTGACTTTTATTTCTTTTTTGAGTAAGTACGTAACTTGATTTTTTTGCACCTAGCTAATATATATACTTAGCAAAAGCGAAGAATGATTTGGGGCAAGCAAATTTAACAATAAATGAATCACCAGTTAAAACCTCTCTCTGTGCACGCTTAGGTAGGTAGGTTGAACTGGCCGGTCCATGAGGACCTCACATAGACTGATTGAGTCCGTAGTGTTACCAGAAGTTTGTTTTAACGACCAAACTGAAAAACCCTATCAAAAACCAGGACATAAGTTATAAAATAACTCCGTCCTCTGGCAAATACTAGAAGCTTCCTAGGACTTAAGCCACTTGCTGCTTCTAGATCTGACAGCTGTATCACTCCTAATAGCTGGAGTCTTAGCCTGGCAAGTGCAGGGCACGAGCACAGAACGTGCTCGATCGTTTCCTCCTCCAACCCGCACTTCCTACATCTGCTATCACTGACCAAGCCTAATTTAAAGGCATGTGACGCCAGCAGGCAGTGTCCAGTCAGAATACCCGTCATAAGTCTACAGTCCTCTCTTTTTAATGATAGGAGCAACTGTGTTAGTCTAAGGTTGTAAGACCTACACATAATCTTCGACACTTTACAGCCCCGCGCTTGAACCCACGCCTTTCACGCTTGGTCGATCATGTGCACCTCTCGACTTCGCTTAATCTCGCCCAATCTAATTGGGACATCTACGGAGCAAGCTTCAAGGGATGCGACCTTTTTAGCTAGTTCGTCCGCTTTTTCATTCCCATCTATTCCCATATGCCCTAGGACCCAATATAGATGTATGCTTCTTCCTGTCCCGATTCTCTCCAGATACTGCTTACACTCTAACACGCATTTAGATGCTGTGCTATGCGAGATTATTGCCTTAATTGCTGCTTGACTGTCAATATAAAAGTTAACACGGTTGCAGCTTAAGCTATTCTCTTCCAGGGTTTCTACTGCTTTGGTTACGGCTAATATGTCCGCTTGGAAAACGCTACAGTAATCCGGCAGCCTGTAGGATCTGCTTATTTCCGGATCAGCGCAGTATACCGCAGACCCTACTCCTTCCACTACTTTGGAACCATCGGTGTACACAAGCTGCCCCGAAGCACCGAGCCTGGTTGCGGTTGTTAACGCTTTGTTCTTTGCTACCAGGTCTACAGGCGGGATGTGCAAAATGGCATACAGTGCAGCCGTCGGGGTTGTTTTCAGGGCTCCCGTAGTGCTAATCATCGATAGTCTGCATACCCCCTCTAATTTTTTGAGGTATGTTGTTTTTTGTGTGGCTTTCCACCAAACAAGAGCTCCATAGTATATAATAGGGCTTACAATCGCTGTAAAAACCCAATGAGAAAGAGAGGGCGATAGGCCCCACGTACACCCCAGCATTCTTTTATATGCATAGAGTGCCGTTGAGGCCTTCTTGACCCTCTCCTCCACGTTGAGCTTCCATGACAGCTTACTGTCTAGGATGTTTCCTAAATATTTTGTGCAAGGTTTCTCCTGTAAGGTCACCCCTCCTAACTTAGGCCTGGTCCAATTTGGGACCTTGTACCTCTTTGTAAACAAGACCATATCCGTCTTCTCCGCATTGACTTTCAATCCGACATTAGATGCCCAGGTATGAATATCGCGAAGCGCCCGATCCATCAAAGAACTAATCGTTGGAAGGCACTTTCCACTTATGACAATTGCAACGTCATCTGCGTAAGCCGTAAGTTTTACGGGTCCCTCATCGAAATGCCTGAGCAGTTGGTTGATGACCAGCGTCCACAGCAGAGGTGATAGCACCCCTCCCTGCGGCGTGCCCCTGTCCACTGATTTCGTGACCTCGTACAATCCCCATTGTGATGTAATCTTTCTGCAATTTAACATGCAGCCGATCCATCTGATTAAGGCAGGATGTACTTTAATGTAATTAAGACCATCCATAATCGCCCATTTTGCAACATTATTGAAAGCCCCGCAATGTCCAAGAAGACTCCTAGATCATACTCCTTATATTCCAGGGATTTCTCTATGCTTATTACCACCCTATGCAATGCGGTGTCTACCGACTTGCCTTTGATGTACGCATGCTGTGTTGTGGAGAGCAGCTTTTCATCCACGTTGGACTTTATGTACACATCTATCAGCCTCTCAAAGGTTTTAAGCAGAAATGATGTTAAGCTAATGGGTGGTCTATAGTCTTTGGGATACACGTGACCGATCTTCCCCGCCTTTGGTAGAAAAGCTACACGAGCACGCTTAAAATATACGCCTTAATTCGAAACATAGAAAAATATTTACAAAAAATTTTGAAATTATAATTTACATTTACCTGAAATTTTAAGTATATACATATGTATGTATGTAGACATCTTAAAATTTGCATTGCTTTTTGAAATTCTTTTGCCGAAGGCTATACAAAATTCGGAAAACTTTAAATAACAAGTGAGGAAGGCTAAGTTCGGGTGTAACCGAACATTGCATACTCAGCTGCCAAATTACAGCTTGCAAAACTTTTAAGTTACCTTGTTTTAAAAGCGGGCAGTACCACGCCCATTGTACTAATTTCCTATTCTGCGTCATAAGGTCAACCCACTTATCAAGTTTCATCGCTCTATCCGTCTTTGGTAATGAATTATCGCACTTTCTCGGTTTTTCGAAATTTGCGATATCGAAAAAGTGGGCGTGGCTATAGTCCGATTTCGTTCATTTCAAATAGCGATGAGTGCCCAGGAACTTACATACCAAATTTCATTAAGACACCTCAAAATTTACTCAAGTTATCGTGTTTACGGACAGACGAACGGACTAACGGACATGGTTAAATGAATTTCGTTTTTCGTCCAGATCATTTTGATATATAGAAGTCTATATCTATCTCGATTAGTTTATGCCGTTACGTGGTACCGTTATGCGAAGTTCGAAAAACTCAAAATGTTCTTAATTTTTCCCGAACGAGTTCAAAAACCTGTTTAAGATTGTTTTCGTAAGTCAGTTACAATTAAAAATTGCCTTAGCTAGATGTGGGTTTGTTGCTGTAAATTGATAATAAGGTTTGGTGGCAACCCTAGGTGGCTCCCCTAAATATTTTTATAAAAACGCCAGAATAAAATTTTGTTAAAAACACACATAAAAATGTATATTAAAATAAGTAGCAACCTTGTCAAAACATCCCAAGTAGCAACACCTTAGTAAAAGAGTTTAAAATGTAGTATGCTACCTACAAATAATCATTCCGAAATTAAGCCGGGAAGATTCCGAGGAAGTTCCCAAAATCATCCTAAAATAAGCCCTAAATAACCCCGGGCGGATACTGACGAAGCCACCAAAATCATTGCGAAATCACTCCCAAATGACCCTGGGAGGACCCCTGGGGCTAGGTTCAATAAATTTGAGTTTTAAAATGTACACATTTTCTTCATATCATTTCAAAACTCACACTTACTGAATACAGTCTTTAAAGAGTCCTCAAATTCATCCCGAAATGACTACAAAATAACCCCGCGGTGATACCCGAATGACCCTCAAATAACCCCGCTGAACCCTGGCTTAACGTGGTAAGGGACTACTGCATATAGACTATATAAACATATGTACATACATAAATACCATCATATTTATTTATAAAATAAAAGTCCGGATTTATAAATTTCTTCTATATGGAGTAACAGTTTGGGTCCCTGGTTCTTAGTCTCGGAACTTATGCTACGATACGACACCTGGTTCTTACAAAACTTAATTACACTGCGCTACAGCGAATGAGCGCACAAATTTTAACACTAATTAGTGTCTAACAATGATTGCTTAAATGTTACACATACGCCATGGCACGCCATGAGGCAATGTACAGAAATAACACCAACAATAATTTTAAGTAATTACTACCTATGAAAGAAATCAGTGCAAGTGCACTCGATCATGAAATACTTCATAACCTACAAAAACAAAAAAACCTTCAACACTTTGTTTAATTACTGACCCATCGCTCAACTGCTTTGTTTCATTATATCGCACATACATAAGCGAGCGTCATGAGGCCAACGTATTAGCGTTTATATTAGATTTTTTTCTTAACATCAACTTAATGCTGCATTATAAAAAGAAGCAACAGCTTCAAAAGATGCGAGCCATGAAAATGTTTCGAATAGAAACAAGTAAGGACGGGAATGTCTTCGACTTCATACCTTTCATGAATGGGGCTGAACATAATCTTATCCCATTTGGAGAAATTTTAAGCTTGTAGCTGTTAAAATGGTGTAGAAATTGCGAAAATTGTCTTATCTCAACAATCGGTTGTATGGGATATACGTATACTATATTTACCATTGACCTATACAATTTTTTCAGACAACAATGACTGCCCTATACGTAAGCATTCGGTGAAATTTTGAAGCATCGAGCTGTTAAAATGGGGCAGTAATTACGAAAAGCTTCTTATCTGATTAATCGCTTTTGGTGGATATATGCTATATAAACGGACGACCTCATTCATTTTTTCCCACAGGGCAGTCACCTTGGTCCAATTCTGTTCTTGCTATTTATTAATGATATTTGTGCCACTATAAAATATTCCACTTAAATCTTAATGTATGCTGATGATGTAAAACTTTTTAGGTCTTAAGCGTCTGTCGAAGAACGTCCCTTGCTTCAAGCGGATTTAAACTGCCTAGTTAATTGGTGCAACGTAAATTCAATGCCGCTGAACCTCAATAAATGCAAATTCATGTCCCTCTCTCGAAGATCTTTGCCAGCAGCCTCTTACGTAATTATTAATTTTTGTCTTCTATCAGTAAACTATTTTGTGGACTTGGGAGTCACGATAGATGCTAAACTTAGTTTCAGCTTTCATATTAATGCTACTGTCAATAAGGTTAGAGGTGTTCTATCATTCGTGAAACGATGGTCTAAAGAATTTAGTGACCCTTATGTAACTAAAGCGCTTTTCATCACTTTAGTTAGACCGATACTAGAATGCGGATCAATAGTCTGGAATCCACAATATCGAGTTCATGCAGATAGACTTGAATCAATACAAAAGCAATTTCTACTTGTTTCTTTAAGGAATTTTCAGTGGGACTCCACGTATAATCTTCCGCCTTATACTAGTCGGTTGAAGCTTATCAATCTTCCAACTCTTGCAAGTCGTAGAGAAATACCAGGCGTTATATTTATGACTAAGCTCCTGAATGGATTGATTTCTAGTCCAATTCTCTTAAACGAAGTAAACTTTAACGTCCAATCACGAGTGTCAAGACATTACAAACCTCTTCTTTTGAGGCAGTGTAGAACTAACTTCGAATTGAATGAACCTTTTCGGTGTTTGTGTCATGATTTTAACACCCATTCTAATTGATTTGATATAACGGATTCACTTTCTACCATAAAGAAAACCGTCTTATCCTATCTTAACTCGAAATATCATCGATAAATTTAAAATGTTCTCTAATTTAGCAATGTAGTATGTATAAGCATAATTTCGAACTGTTATGTAATTTCTAACTGTTATGTATAGTACACAGCTGATGATTTTTATTCTGTAGCTGAGCAGTTTTAGATCTCAACGCTTAACAAACTTCCGCCTATCAACAACTCGGCAAAAACAAAAACAAATCCGTGCGTCATGCGGATGCGCCCCTCGCGCCGGTGGGGCGGGCTTTGGAGGGTATTAACCCATTGGGTATTATTATTATTATAAACGAAAGCATATGGTGAAGTTGGAAGCTTCAATCTGATAAATTGAGGAAGATATGACAAAAACCCTCTTTTCTGAAGAATGGGTTGTATGGGGGAATATATGCTATAGTGGTCCGATCCAGCAGGTTCCGACAAATGTCTAATCGGACACCTAAATATACCCGCTCATCTTATTTTATCAAAATATTTCAAAAATATAGGGACTAGTTTGCATACAAACAGACAGACCAACCGACGGACATGGCTAAATAAATTCAGCTCTTCACCCTGATCATTTCGGTATACTTAAGGGTGGGTCTATCTCTTTTCCTTTAAGGACATAAAATTTTGAGATTCGTGACGGAAATAATATACCATTTCATTTTCATGAAAAGTATAAAAAGTGTATGAAACATATCTAACACGCTTATAATATCATCATTTGTATGTTTCTAACACTTTTATATCAAATAACAGAAAAACAAAAAATGTTACGTATTCGCACTGTACCCTTTTTTACAGATGATACAGATCAGTGTTGCCAGCACTTTTTCAGAAAAAAGGCTAGACTGAAAAAAATAAAAAGCTAAAAAGGCAAAATAAAAACTTTTAAGGCTAAGAAAAAAACCTAAAAGTTTAAGGCAATTTTCTATGTCTTTTATTAATTTTTTTCATAAAATACATAACCAAATAAAAAAAATAAAATATTTTTACTCCAAATACATAAAAAATAGTTAGCAGGTGCTATCTGTATTTCAGTTTAAAAGGGATACATGATAAATATAACTCCAATATAGTCTATAAGTTTTCGTAATATGTTTGAGATAAATGGTTTTTTTATTTGCAAAATAAGAAAGCCCGATAAAACTATTTTCAATAAGGAAATATACTTTTTGTGCTTTTAAAGAATCCATGAAAGAAGTAAACTCTCATTCCACACTCTCTGATAATGTCTTTTTCAAGTTTTGGAATGTGTTTTATACCGACTGCACACGATATCTGGCAAATTAATTTTTGAAGGCAATATTTTCATGACATTTTCTGGGCTGGCCGTAACACTGCTAATGACCTCCGGTTAAATAAAGTTTTGAAACAGGTTATTATGAGTATAAGGCTGGGTGCGAGTTCGCATAAATTTTAGGTACCTAAACTAATATTCTACTGGAACTTCCCAGCACTGCAATAATTTAGGTAAAGAGCTCTCAGAACTGTGCGAGTTGTTTTGACATTCTTAATTATTTTTTTATGCTGAAATATCATACAAACAAGACAAAAAAACGTTTATTGTATTTGCAATGTGCAGAAATATATGCTTCAAATAGACATAGGTGGGATCCACGGTAGAAATTCCAAAGACAGAAAAACATGGAAATGCATCGACCCCCATTTATAGGGCTTTTTCGCCGATAGTCGTGCATATCTTGAGTGATATCTTCATCTATCTAAGTAGGAATAGGGTGTGGGTAATATAAGGGCATGCCACTGAATACACATTTGTGGTTAATTAGTGACCACGCTGATTTTGGATGGGCTATATTCAAGCCTTATATAAAAGGTCCTAATAGAGCAAGTAGTTTCTTTTAATAAGGCCGTATGTAAATAAGCCTTATTTTTGTTGATTATTCTCTACCTAATGGCTGATAATAATTCCTTACCTAAGTTTTACTCTATATGAGCAATAAGCCTTACACACAAGGGTATCTTTCAAATAAATATTATGGCTTTTGACATAAGCACAGCAAAACAAAGAGTTATGCCATTCGTGTGGATGCGATTTGCAACGGGTCGAATCCGTTGTTTTACGCAGCATATATGTGTCATTGCATAGCTCTTTTGTCTACATGTGAACTTGGAAACCCAGTTAAATGTTTCTGAAATCAAAAAATCAATTTCGCTCGGAAGCGGTTTCGAAGCAGAACGGAACGAAAATGATATTAGGTTGATATTGCTTTAATAAAGCTACTACGCCTCGATTTCTGCCTACCATAATGCCAGCATTATTTGTTCCTTAGCCAATCAAATTTTTTAAATCTAGCCCCATTTAATGTTCCTAAAATTTAATCTATATAAAACTATTTATCTAGATTTTCTAAAATTTTGAAAAAAGCTAAAAAGGGCTAAAAAATTTCTAAAAAAAAGCTGAAAAAAGCTTAAAGCTAAATCGCAGCTTTTTAAAATCTAGCTTGAAAAAAGCCTAAATGGCAACACTGGTACAGATATGTTAGCGTGTAATTAGTTGGTTTTTATAAAACAACGTGCTTTATTTTTCTCAATACATCATTCGGCACTGACATAACTAAAGCTCTCTGAATGAAAATCAACTTGAATTTCGGCACTCTACATATTCCTTAGCATACTTGAATTAAATTGTTTATTTATTAAGTAAATTATGTATAATCATTTCAAACGAAATATATGATTAGCGAATTTTTTAGCTAATGAAACTGGTTTTTTACAACTCATGCGTGAACAAAATTTTTTTTAAAGCAATACATTTCAAATGAATTAATACAAACAAAAAATATCAAGAATGAAAGCAGCCAATTATTAGTTTAAAATGGAAATATGTTTAATTTGGCATAACTTGTGTTTGTTGAAGAAAATTGAAGCGTGCGGCAAACACTTCCCTATTTTGGTTATGGTTATGCGTTGCTGCTGAAAATGCTTATACATATGTACATACATATATAATTGAGTTATATTTATGCTTAAGATAGAGCGGTGATGAATGGCGCTACCTGTTAAACAGTTCGATGCACGAAAAAGGAAATACTCATGAAATCATATGCGTATATGTCCATATTAGGGTGTGCAAAAACAAATATTTGCTTTAT
>JARSSU010008405.1:0-29465 GCA_029619165.1 Eurosta solidaginis
TATGCAGCAATGCTTTGTGTAGGTATATTTTAAATAATAAGTTAATATATATATGAAAATAACAATAAAGACTTTTTAAAATAAGCTTTTATTATTTTGGTTAATAAAATTAACTAAAAAGTAAACAATAATTGACTCTAAAGAAATATAACACTTTATAAGTTCATTGTAAGCTTATAACGATAATTAGGCTTTTTCGTCTGCGACAAAAAATTCTATATTGTACATAATTATATATTTTACATTAAAACTTTACACCTAAATTATTAATCTTACAGTTTATATCACAGTCCTAATTGTTCTATAAAAAACGTGTTAAATTTTGATGTATAATTAAGAACTTAGATCTCCTTTTCTTGCTATCGAATGTAAACAACGTTTTATTAGAACAATTAGGACTGTGATATAAACTGTAAGATTTAATAATTTAGGTGTAAAGTTTTAATGCTAAAATATTATAATTATGTACAATATAGAATTTTTTTGTCGCAGACGAAAAAGCTAATTATCGTTAAGCTTACAATGAACTTATAAGTGTTATATTTCTTTAGAGTCAATTATTGTTTACTTTTAGTTAATTTATTAACTCAAAATAATAAAAGCTAAAAAATTTTTGCAAAAAGTTTTTTTTCTATTGAGGGATTTGTATTTTTCTACTTTTTAGTTCGTTTTATTAACAAGTAATACCAGCTTGTTGTCTTATAAAAGCTTTAATATAAGTATAGGGGTGAAACAAAAACACATATATCAGTTACAGCTGCGTATATAATGCGATTGGAATTTATTACGTACCACATTTTATGCGCAGCAACTTCAGAGCGTGTCTAAAGTTAAAGCATTGCTAAATATAAGTATGAAGTCATGAGCCTAGGACATTCGCGCAATTTTAGTGATGTAAAATTGCTGGCGCCAGCGCCAATGCGTGCCAGCTCAATGGTAGCTCATTGACGAAATTACTCCAAGCGAATTTTTGGAGGCTTCTTAGTAGTGAGTGCGTAGTACATTTTACTTGCGCTATTGAGTGAAACGATTTTGTGTGTCAGCACGAGTTTGGTGTTATTGGCGCTACTGGCAGTGATGACACTGAGCTGTTGACGGTAGCGCTGGTAGTTCAGATTTTGAATCAGAGAAAGAATTGATGACCCGTGTGAATTATATGGCTTTGGCCGGTAAATTATTATGGTGTATTTGTATATTAGATTTAATGCACATTATATTTGTGTGTTTGAGCGCCAAATAATAACAGTAGTATTGCTAAAGATGCTGCTTAGTTGATGGAATGTCGCTAATTTCTTAGCGATGATCAGCAGATTGTCAATATTTCGTTCAAGGACGCGCGAAATTGCCACATCTGCTCAAATTTTCCAAAGATTTTCCATTCTTGATTTAACTTAAGCTGTTATGCCAATATTTTCAGCCAGCTTTTTCAAATAGGTAATTTTTCAAAAGCAAATAAATTACAGAAAAGATTACAGGGTTTAAACAGCCTTAAAAATTCAGCTAGGTTGGTTATACACAGAAATACAACAGAGGGTTGTGTCTCCGCTTTCGCAAGCGATGAGATTCACCACGCGTGACACGTGATTCACCACGGCCAAATATCACAATCCACGGATAGTACCGGCGTGTTGTATGGACTTAGGCTGTTATGCCAAAGTTAATTAAAATCTTTACGATAACTGTGTTATCGATCACTTTATCGAATCTAACAAAGTATATTGCCATTGTCATCGGCGTTATACATGTGTGCAAAATTTCAGCGCCATCGGACACGGGAAGTGTATCACCTTTAACTTGCAAGACTATCCTCAATTATCACATGGACTAACACACGTCAGGTAAGCACCGTAATTGGAATACCACTAGGTGATTGAAGGAAGATAAGAGGTACAGCACACATTTCAGAAGATCCAGTGACTGAGTGAGTATGCGCACACTGAATCGTAAATATGAACTTTTCAAGTTTAATAAATGTAATAATTAGTTTCTACAAAAGATGTTTTTCATAAATAGTCCATACATAATTGTTGTAGCAGTGCCACACACACACTGGCCACACAAATTTTTAGTGTAGTGGCATCATCGACATTCGTGCTTACTGTGAATTTCAGCGTATGTGTGTATGAATTTACAATGTTCGCGAACGAGAAGAGAGAAAGAATAACTTTAGATAAAACGAACTAAAAGAACAAATAAACTAAAGAACAAATAGAACCGAAATGGAAGATCTAGTTCACTTGTTCAGTTGAGAGACCCGGCTCAATTGAACAAGTTCAGAACGAAACGACCCAACTCTAAAAATGAAAGAGCTGCCATCCCTACAATCTTCTCATAAAGCTTTGTAGACAGAGGTGGACTTTCTTTCCCTACCTTAGGTCGTTATGGTAAAAAGCCTGTTCTAGAACCTTGGCAGTCCATGCCCTGGTTGTAATGATCGGACTCCAGCGTTCTGACTACTGATAATCCTATTGATTCACTAAGTTCACCTGTCATATCCCATCAAGTGGAGTTGGGAACTCATCTGTTGCTGTGATTTGGAAATTTCTTTATAAATGGATCAAAGCTGGATGGAAATCTTGAAGGTTGGTACATTTTGTCAAGAGCCATGATCAGCGAGACATTTAGATCACTCTATGGTATATGGCCTTTCAGGGCAGAGCCTTCGGGTCTCTTCAGACGTCTGGTCTCTTCAGAGTTGTGGCGTCTCTTCAAACTGCTAGTCTCTTTAGACCTCGGCTTTCTTCAGACATCGGGTCTCTTTGGACTTCGTGTCTCTTCAGACTTCAGGTCTTTTCGGACTTCTTGCCTCTTCAGATTTTAAAGAGAATCTGGTAGCGTTTTTAGTCTCAGATACTTTACACCTCCACAGGTATGTTTTTCTCACGATCCTCGCCTGAAGAACGTTAAAATCGCTATGGGTGTACGAACCGGACTATGGACCCAGTAGAATATCACAAGGGCAATGTCTATCTGAACTAAATCTCTTGCACTATCTGACTTTATAAAATTTAAGCCCATTACAAGTTCACGGCTTATAAAAAAAGCGTATTTGGACGAACGGGAACATAGATTTATCAAGAAATGCAAGCAAGACGATTAAGAAAGTTGGTACTTATGCAGATGCTCGAACAATAAAATTCAGATGAGAAAGCAGATGTCAGCAAGAAGACCTGTAGCAAAGTAATATTGGAAGCAGTTCAGTGTCTGGTTTTTACATTTACTGTGGGAAGGAAAGGATAGTTCATACAAACTTTTGGACGACCAAGGAACGATTAAACATCAGTTGCCAGCTGCGACATGAAGTATTGTCCTTCTACCCCATCCGAACCGCATGAGCACCAATTGTTGAGGGCCCGGTGAGTACTGCTACAGTACTGAACATTTCCGTTGTAATTATCCTAAGAACTGCAAAGATTAATGTATAATGGCTCTATGTTATTAGAATCTTTACAGGAGTGCAAATGACTTAACCTTTTGTTGCCGCAAGATGGGAACTTTGATGAGTCCCATGGGTATTGGACCACATTCGCCCTATGCCACGCTTACTCAACATACATTCCTTGGCCTTGTATGTTACGAAACCCGACACGCAAACCAGGGAAATTCTATTTCGACTCGCTTCTGATCCATGGCCCATCACCTTCTCTCACTATCCCGACTTGGTGTTCTCGTCGCTGAACCGAGAGCCCGAAGACGCCTGCTTATCGTAGTTTGCATTGAAGACTGTCATTGGACATGTGTATTAAGTCTTTGTTGTAATATTAACAGCCTTCCACGAAACCAATGCTCTGTGTGTTAAGAGTGGTTAAATCCATGCGAGGAGCGCTGATATCAGAACACACTTTTCGCCTAGCTTGATTTTGCAGGCATTTTGAGTTCCGTAATGTTTTCAGTCTGTTCTTGGGTAGTTGAAACTCGGGCCAGCTGATCTTGCAAAGAGGGATACTCCTCTAAGTGTTATCGCCAAGTGTTCAGTAGATTTTCATAGACTCACTACGACTTTAGATAGAGCATTGCATCGCAAAACTTTTTTTCGCTGAAAAATTTCAAAATTTTCTCTCATCTACCTCAAGTGATTGGTAACATACTATTAACAGCCACTGTATAAATACACTGATTAATTAAATGCATTCAAGTGAGTGCATTGTGCATTTATGCAGGTGTATGCGTAAATGTGTCATCATGTGTGTAAGTCTAGCCTTCAGCTGTGGAATATCCACCCAGGAGTCACACTCATTGTTTGTTATTGTACAAGTTGAAACACATGCGCTGCAACTGACCGGGACACAATTCATCACACTGACCCACTGTGGTTGATTGCGCCGCACCATTTCTCTTATCCCCTAGTTAGCAAAGCTGCACGAAAACTGTTGATTGCCATTTCAGTATGCTTCGTGTTTGTTTGTTTGTTTGTATACAGGTTGCTTGCTAAAGTTTGTATGGCATTCCATTTTATGCTGTATTGGCAATTTATTATGGCAAAACCAATAGCAGTGCATGGTTTCCTCATGAGCGCGCTCGTGTGTACATGGTTGTGTGTATGTTTGGTGGCAAGTGTATATATGAGTGTGTGTGTGAGTAGCCACATCAACGCTGCTGCCAACGCCATTGTTTGTTCACTGAGCCATGAAATTGATTAAATTTATATAAAAAAATGTTTTTTTTCTTCTTTTTTTATATAATTTGTACACCTCGCATGGGCATACATAGCGCAATTTATTTGTATAACTTGTATTTGTATTAGCATTCTCGCGCGCTAGTGTGTGTGGGGTTTTGTTTTACGAGGAGGAAGCATCGAAAGCCTCATAGTCAGTGTGGGACTTTAACCGCACTAACCTCCTACCGTCTGAGTACCATTTACCCCCCGGTACTACCGTCAAGTAATCTGTCGGGAGGTAGGTTGAGCACTAAGCTCTACGTCTGTCGGGTCACGTTGCTGTACTTAGATAGTGCCGCGGTATTGTATTGTAGGGTTTTGTTTTTTACATATGTATATATATGTGTAAATAAATCATATATGTATAAATAGAATTTTATTTTTTTTTGTTTTTGTGTTTTTTTTTCCACAATACGTAACGGGGCTTTCCTCGTACTTCCACCGGTTGGAGAGGTCTTCTCTCCAATCCGAGTATAAACTCTGATTACATGTGAGACGTTTACCCTCATACTCGTTGTTTCTACGGTTGGAGAGGCCTTGTCTCCAATCCGTAGGTTTGTCGTTGCGTGTATGTTGACTGCTTTTTGGTCGCACGGTTGAAGAGGCCGTGTCTCCAATCCGTGCTTTATTCCTTTACCTGGGGCAGTATTCGAACGGTTGAAGAGGCCTTGTCTCCAATCCGTCGCCTGGTTTGCTATTACATTTACCTACATATATTACGGTATTTTCTTATTTTATCATTCTCACGCCGCTAATTGTACGGAGGCCTTGCATTCAATACGTGCTCAGCTCGATCCCCTCCACCTTAGCAATTTGTTATCCACCCACACAACTCGACTGTTCAATGTTCGCTGCTGCGCCGTAGCCTTTCAAGACTTCGTAGACACTTCATTATTTCCGCTATTACATCGCACGCCGCTGACCATTTTACCTTGCTTTGTAGCATGCATGCAACAATTGTTTCAGGAGTGTAATCCTCTCCAAATATTCTGCACAGTTTGCATCTCGAGCTATAGAACCTAGGAGACTCGAAAAATACATGGTAAACATCTTCTACTGTATCGCCGCCGCAGTGATCGCATATGTTGTTAGGCTCGTGATTGATCGGTGCAAATATTCCTTAAAGCATCCGTGACCACTCAGAAACGTGTGAGGTAGAAATCAACCTCGCCGTGCTTTCTAGATATCCATATATTAATATCTGGGATACATCGGTGTGTCCAACGACCATTTGTTGAGGCATTCCACCTGAGCTGCCAGTTCTGCACGCTTCGCTCTCGTGCTCCGTTACTTGAGCTTTGATCCCGATAAATCGTCGCTGCTTCTTTTGCTAATATGTCTATAGGACACATTCCTGTGATGATTAGTGCTGCGTCGTCAGAGACAGTTTTAAAGGCGCTACAGACGCGTAGTGCACACAGGCGGTAAGTCGACTTTACCCCGCGGAAGTATGATTTATACTCCGTGGCCTGATGCCAAACAGGAGCCCCGTAAAGTATTTGGCTTTTTGGCTGTGTGTGGGGGTGTATATGTACATATGTGTCTTTTAATTTTGTAGTTATTTTTTAAATTCCTGCGTTGTTATTTCTTAACTGTTATTTGTGGCTTATTGGCAGTTACGACGAATTTTCATGTTACATGTGCTTAATTGGAAAAATTGCAAGTCATACACACATACACTCACAAATATTTATTTGCATAAATTAGCAAACTTAAAGCTGATTTTAAATTGGAATTGTGAAAATTTTGTTAAATTTTTAAATATCAAAATTTATGTATTTTGCTTTCATAGTTTCATCCGAAAAATAACCCAAGCTTATTTAGAAAATTTTAACAAGAAAAGATATAAATCAGTGATGACCATATTGTAATACATACTGACAACAAATCGATAACGTTTCCATAACAAGTCGATGCTTTTTCGACAGGCAAACCGATAGCACATCGATAAAAACTGGTAATTGATCGCTAGCTCGTCGAAAAAAAATGGATAACATGCCCACGAAAAGGGAACAGCGGAAGAGATAGAAAAGAATTTGGCGGGAACGCGGAATACACGCCGATAACAAATCGATTTGGATAACAAAACAATGATTTTTCACGACGATAACTTTTCGATAACAGTTGGTAAGTTTACAATAGCAAACCGATATTCTTGATAAAATCTTGATAATTTTACGATAGCAAACAGATAACTTTCGATCACAAACCGATTCCAAGTTGATCAAAATTGAGTCCTCTAGACAAAAACTGATTTTATCACTACCACATATTACACCCGGCGGCAACCGTGGTGTGATGGTAGCGTGCTCCGCCTATCACACCGTATGCCCTGGGTTCAACTCCCGGGCAAAGCAACATCAAAATTTTAGAAATAAGATTTTTCAATTAGAAGAAAATTTTTCTAAGCGGGGTCGCCCCTCGGCAGTGTCTGGCAAGCGCTCCGATTGTATTTCTGCCATGAAAAGCTCTCAGTGAAAACTCATCTGCCTTGCAGATGCCGTTCGGAGTCGGCATAAAACATGTAGGTCCCGTCCGGCCAATTTGTAGGGAAACATCAAGAGGAGCACGACGCAAATTGGAAGAGAAGCTCGGCCTTAGATCTCTTCGGAGGTTATCGCGCCTTACATTTATACATATTACACCCACACTGCTCAACACTTACACACACTCTGTGCTCTCCCATATAGCACTTCATACCACTTCAACCAAATATTACTCTTACTTTTACACTTACAATGTCCTTAATCTTATATTAAGAATTACGGTAATGACTTTAGTTAATGTTATGGTAAGGGAATCCGTTGCAGCTGTGGTTTTGTTATTGACTCGAATTCAGTTACGGTTGTGGTTGTGATTACGGTTACGGTCACGGTTATGATTATTATTTCGGTTACGGCTACGGTCCAGTTTTAGTTACGGTTGTGGTTGTGATTACGGTACAGTCACGGTTATGATGTATTTCGTTACGGCTACGGTCCAGTTACAGTGGTTATGATTACGGATACGATCATGATTCAGTTAGGCATCGTTACGACCGCAGTCGCAGTTTTAGTTATTGTTGTGATTACGGTTACTGCAAGGTTTCAGTTGAGGTTGTGGCTGTTATTACAATTACGGTCACGGTTTAAACTATCATTTCGACTACGGCTTCGGTGGCGGTTTCAGTTATTGTTGCGGTTATGATTACAGTTTCTGTTCGTTATGCGGTTACCATTTCGGTTATGGTTACAGTCGAGGATACTTGTATTGCAATTACTGAAGCAATTTTCTACGTCAGATTTCTATTGCATGGTTTTCTGTTTTGAAACGTAAAGGGGAAACCTTTCAATGATTTAAGTTCAGTCCATAGTTATTAGCTCCCATTTTACAATCATTAAGGTTTCATACGCCACTTACCAAACCTATAAATCACGGTAGTAATGGAGTGCCTCTTTACCAGAAGTCTTCCATAAATACCTAAACGTTCTAAAAGATCTTGATAGTAAGGGAATTTTTTTAATGCACTTGTTAAAGTGGCACGAAACCAGACGTTGCAGTCTATTTAACTTATTGACTTCTATTATTTTCATAGTCTTAGGTAATCTAGCTACGGAACTTTTGGAGACTTCACAACAGTATCTATCGTATGGTGAAAATTTTGATGACTTTCCGAATAATTGTTATCGATTCGTGTCACTTATTTGCTAAATAAATACAGGGAAATACCACAATAAATTTATGCGTAACACTAGAGAGTTCTATGCAGTGTATTTCCTATGGTTTTCTTTCCGTTGAAATGTGAATCGCGCGCAACTCGGCCAGTTTTTTAACATATTGACAAAATTTCACTTTAACGATACAAGGCACAAAAGTTCTCTCTCGATTTACACCATCTTTCTATAATGCCACATCGCCTTTTGGAGTCAAGTAACTTTTGTAATGTCACATCACCTTTTTATGATATCACATCACCTTTTCGCAATGTCACAACACCTCTGTTGATGTCACATCACCTTTCTGTGATGTCACATAACTGATGCACAGGGATTGTGATATGCAATCGAATATGATTATTCATGAATATCGGGATGCCGATTACTAATCATCACCACATTTATGTGTGATAAATCCATGGTGCCCAGCCTATACGAGAAAGCTCGCCTCGTGGCATCTCATATTGGGAAGAACCAATTGTCAGATCAAACTATAGACTGGTGTTTCTTCTCTTGACTACAAAATATGATAGAGGTCCTGTCCTTTCAAATAGCAGCATGTTCAATATCCTAATATATTTTGTTATGGAAATTTTCTGATTTGTCAACTAAGGCGCCGAGAGTTTTGTTTGTAACCGAAACCATTTAAATTTTTAGGTACATAAAAGAACCAATAAAATAAAACAACATTATGAGTTTGAGAAATGGAATGAATATTTATAAATGTGAAAGAAAAAATATCAATTTCATACAATATCTGATTTCCTTTTCATAATATTTTCATTTGTTATTCATTCACATATTTTTTGCTCAATCATTGCGTGTTCTAGCTATTTTACTAGCAGTTAAATGACAGAGTCTATGACTATAAATTATAGTGAATGACTCTGAAGAGGAAATTTATCATAAAATCCGTAGTAACAAGCTCAAGTAAACACGACAAAGAGGAATAAGTTTGGATTATACAGAAACAAGGAGAATTGTGCACAAAAAAGCCACACACAAGAAGTATGTGTGAAAAAACTGAAAAAGAAAAACAAAAGAAAATAGAAAATTTAGAACAACAAAAAAACTTTACAACTGCTGGTGGCATAACGAATGACAAATAATCCACATGATGCCAATAATCATAAAAATCGCATACATGTAGTGTTGATACTCATATAATAGCTGGATGCCTCTGTAGGTGTTTGGTAAGTGTGTTTTGCTGTTTAGCTAGAGAAAAAATAGCAGGTGCATAGTCGAACAAAAAATACGATAAATAAACATATCAAAATTATATATCTTGAAGTTTACTTAAGAGCTTAGTTATTTTATGTGATGGTGTTCATGTGCGTAGGTGCATACGTGTGGGTATGTCAAGTTTGTGTGGGTATTGAATACTGAGTATTGAATAATTTGAGTAATTTATAAGAATGTGTAGAGTTTGGTTTTTCAAAGTGAGGCGCATTGCTATGGCAGCTTGTAGGGGAAAATGAAGGCGTTTTGCACTCGAAATGCTTAATTTGAGAACTGCAAGTATGAACAAACATGAGCTTGTATGGGTGGTATATGACGAGCACTGCATACTTTTAGGCGTAGCTATATTTGGAGAGTTTTGAAGTGCTCTGTAGAGAAAGTTATATATATAAACATCAAAAAAATGTTTCAGATTGTTGGCGCCATTGTGTGGTAGTCGTGTGCTGCGCCTATGCGACAGTTCTTTTGTCCAATGTAATGTTTCGAATAAGGGACTTCCAGGTACCCGCAAATGATTACACTTGAGCCCATTCAAGGCCGTTTAGTCTGGCTTATACAATCGCCTGCTATTATTCAATCTACATTTTTTTCTTATTCAAAAAATAGGAACCAGGTAAGAACGAAAAGGAACTACAGATGATATTTTAGAATTATTATTGCGAAGGTCGAAGATTGGTTCTGAAATAACTAATGAATGAACTCCTGACTGGTTTCAGCACAGAAGACTTCTCAAAGCAATTTTGGCTGAAAACGAAAGATGTTATTGTCGTGAAAAAAGCAAACGTATTTCAGAAATGGGAAAGTCCATTTCAGGGAAGGGCAACTGTATTTAGAAAAGAAATTGCGAAATATATTTTTAAAATGTGCAAATGAGTTGTAAAGGCCAAATGTGTTCCAGAAAGATATTTTATTAAAATTTTCGATCTTTTCTGAAATATATGTGCAAATTTCTTATATAAATTTACCAGTAGCTCAAAAATTAGGGCAGGTTTGCCTTTGCCAAATACATTTGTCCATTTCTCACATTTTTTTTTGTCCGGTTTAAAAAAAACAGAAAACGACAAACATATTCGATATATGAGTGCAGCCGCTATGGTACCACACCAAAATTACGGGTTTGAGTTGGGGCAAATCAACGTCAAACATTTAGAAACACGTTTTTTTAGGCAGCATCCAATTACATTTCTGTCATGAAAAGCGTTTATGTGAATCTCAACTGTCGTACATATGCCATTCGGAGGCAGCGTAAAACACGAAGGTACCGTCCCGTCAACTTGTAGGAAAAGTTAAGAGGAACACGAAGCTAAATGGAAGAGGGGCTCGGCATCAAATCTCTTCGAGGTTATCGCGCTTTATTTCCGGCAGGGTTATGCCTGTTTTCCAATTCATGCGCCTACGGATATGCAATATTCTCAATTTTTGTATATCATAAGCCTAAAAATGTACAATAAGTTTTTTAAATGCTTGAATGTCCCAAAAGCTTTGGAAAGAATCATTTCAATGATTTATTTCTGAAGAAACTTTTTAATGAGATATTCGATTTGAATACAATTCGTGTTTTTTCGTGTCACAATAAATTTTCATAAATATATAGACCTCCCAGAAAACGTTACCAGAGCTTTCTAGCCTATAAACAGATGTCTCGTACATGCATGAGACCCCGAATGCCGTAGTGGAGGTTCCTCTCTATATTAATGACTGCTCTACAAACATACAAAGACATGTGTTTGTGTAGTGCTTAAGACATTCTACAAAGAGAGTAATGTCCCTGCCAAAAATGCACAAATGACTAGTCTAGGATGAATCGCGAATGAGTCGCAAGGTGTAGCGCGACTATACCATTCTGATATCTTTCTATAGGTGGAGTAGCCCCGTCCCGCTTTTGTTTGAGCATGTCTATGGAGAGACCAATTGTATACGTGTTTATGCTGAATGAGTAGTACGGTAGTGTCGTAATGGTCGCTCTTCATCTTATACCCTACGGATTACTGTCGGATAGATCATTTTTGTAATGTTCAGACACTTCCTCTTTTACCCTTTTCAGTACTGTTCGAACACGACCTCTTTTTACACACTACGAGGTACCGCCAGACATATATCTCTCTCTGTTCGACACTCCTCTTTGTACCTCTATGAGAAGTATTCGACAGGACCTTTTTCCGCTATCATCCGACTAGTGTCGTAGACATATTCTCTCGTGCACCCCATTTTACAGCCAGATCACACAAGTCCTATTCTGTTCGCCTATGGCTACTGACTAGGAACAGTCCATACCTTTCCACCGTGCGAATATGTCTACAGAGTTATATTTTTAAACTCACATACTAATACAACATTCTTAATGCGCTATAAAACAAACAAATATTACGATAATCGCGAACATAGGGTCATATATATTTTAGGTTCAGCACGTATAGAGCTCGCATTTTTCTTAATAATGCTATTCAATCACATTATCTTTCTTGTAGTATATTCATTCGTTGCTGTTCTTTTTATGTCTGTATTTTAATTGATATCCAAATGCGACTACATAATTTCAACGGTGGCTCACTGATGTCAAATATACCAAAGGGACTATACAGGGCATCGACTGCCACACCATTGTGCCGCTAACAGAGCCATCCGCGCAGACCGCCCTCTCTTATATTAGATATATCGCACGCTTTTTGACCAGTAGACTATTCGCTCATTAAGAGCTAGAAATGATTTTCAAACATAGTGCCTTGTTTTGTTTGACTTTTTTTCTCCTTGCCTGCCGTAGTGACTATATATTTGACTGTCCCGATTAAAGCAACTATACTCGCAATTATCCTTTTGCGTTCGACTTTGATATTTATCGTTTTGTATTAATGAAAAGTCAAGGTTGTGTAAATCTAACAACATAGGCGTCACTCATCATGATGATTCGCTGTTTGCTTCACACAGCATTAGCGCGACAATACAAACAAGAATGAATTGTATATTACATGTTATACAATGATACAATAGTAATAAAATAAAAGCCGCCTAAGAGTATTAAGTATTTGAGGTGTTGCTTTGTTTGGCAGTGGATTTTGAAAATGTTATACGTCGATGTGTGTCACATTAAGCAAAATGAGCGTTCCACTTCACCACACTAATAATAATAATAATTGACAGGGCGTATGAGCAACATTAATTTCGTAGTGTTCATTTATGGAAAATTTGTAAGTTCACGTAGCAACATGACATTTGAAAAGTGATACAACGAAATATTTTATTGTCAGATAAAAGGAATCTAATAATCTACTTCCAGATCCCAATTATTGTTTTTTAGTTCTATACTGCAATTGCAGCAAAATGTGAAGTTAGTTTAACAAATTTTAGCTGCTTTGATTGGTTTTTGAAGTGCAAACTGTCTGTACGCGGTAAAGTTTTTATCAAGCAAATTTTTGTTATCGAGGAGATTGGCGTTGTGTTGTAGGTATAGACGAGTTATCGATTTGTTTCGCAGTGTGATAAATTTCCGATCGAGACCAGAGTTCATACGAGATAGCGGGATTACCGCTCCATTATGAGCAAGGGTATCTGTCACTTCTAACGACAGCTAGTAATATCGGTTTCTATGTCGAAATCTGCGAGTTATCGGTAGTATTGTAACAAGGAAAATCACTCGCAGAGTGATCGTAATATTGGTCGATATTCTACTAGTAGGAGGTTACTGATTTGTTTGCCAACGTTTTTCGATTTTTATCAGAGTGTTATCGACTTTGTATACTAAATGATATCGCTTGATCGTCGAATAATGCTTGATAGTTATCAAAAAGTCGTCCTCACATATCGAAGAATGTATCGATATTTGATCGATAAGTTTCCGTCCAAATCTATTGATTTATTATCGTACGTGTTATAGTTGGTCATCGCGCTGCTTTTTATGCATACTGAAAGTTATAGATTGCTTCTCAAAGTCATCGATTTGATATCGATTGCATCTCGGAGTGCTTAACAAGTCACATTATAAGCGTATTTAGCATTCGTTATCGATGACCCATCGTTGTATGAAGCAGTACGGTGAATTCTATACAAGACAGCATGACACTGCTATATCGAGAGAGGTGTCAAAAGTGACGCAGTATTACCTCGAGAACAATAATCGGAGGCGGAAATAAAAAGTTTAATCTCGTTCAAGAAATATTAAAAAAAACGCAAAAATGACCCGGCGTGCTCCGAAACCGCGCGTGGGATCCATAGTATTTTGAGCAGAACACCTTTCTGCATTGGCGGCCTTTGGTCGCGCTTATCAAAAATTACCCTGGGTGGATTCAACACCGGTTTGGACGACAAAAACTATATCCCCGCAAAACACTATGTTCACAATATTTTTGTGGGTACAACAAAATCATCAAAATTACAACAACCACATGAAAATTTTCAATTTATTTTGCAAATATCTCGTGACAGACCCAAATGCTGACCTCCGCTTTCGGTTCGCGTTCTGGATCCAAAACGCGTATTTTGATACCCCTCTTTATGTTCCTGGACGTGTATTAAGAGTGTCATGCTGTCGTATAGAATTCCCCAGATACCGATAAAGGTTCAATATAAATCGGTTACACATCTGTAACGATGATAAGACAATAACTTGTAGGTATCGCTTATTACCAATTAGGAGTCGACTTTCGTCTTTTCTCACCAAAAGTTCGAAACTGTTATTTTTCGTAAAGTAACCTCTGTTGTAGTTTAACTGCATCCCTGAACGAGCTCTAGTTAAATTAAAAGTACTCGCTTTCTAGACTGTATATTTTCACATCGCCACTTCACGAGTATTTGGTATCATACTCATATCTTTTTTCTTTGATCATGCGTCTTCGATCATCTGGTGAAGTTGTGCAGACGAAAGCTTCTCAGCACCCAGCGAGAGGCTTTGCAAGCTATGTTAATACGGTGCTTATGTGGGTGGAGTGAAGTTCCTTACATCTCAACTCAGCAAACAAACTAGTTTTTTTACAGAAGCCGTTATAAAATCCTGTTTTTAAACTTCCTCTGATAGTGCTATACATCTAGAGATAGTATATACAGGAATCTGCCTGGTACTATATATGCAGAACTGGCTGGAGAGGATTCGTTAGCTACCTTATACTGCTGTGTAGGAACCAAACACTAAAATCCTGGGGCGAAGGGATATACCTGGAAAGAGTGCTTGTTGTTTAAACACGTAGTTGAATTAAACTCGGGACTGATTGTTTCTACGCTTCAATGCCTCTTTTGCGGCTTCAACTTCTTGGTTTCCTTTGAAAGATGATTGGGGAAGTCATCGGTAACGCCAGTGAGCAGGTGATTTTTTTTTATGATTAATAATACAAAGTGTTTCAATCAAGAAGAATTCAGTTTAATTAGTGGCAAAAATATGTACAAACAGGAGAGAGTGAAGAGGATGAAGTAAGAAGATGTTTGAAGAAGAGAAAGGTGTTTATAATATATCCGATAATAGTAGAAACCGAAGCTTCGGCTTGTTTGGTTGAGTAAAGTTTTATTTTGTTAAAATTTATCACATAAACAGATTTTTTCGATACGATTTGGGCTCAGGGAAAAAAAGTTCCACTACGAATACCCAATGTAAAATAATTTTCGAGCCTGTGGAAATTTATCGATTTTTTGGATTTTTATTTTTTTATTCAGGTCTCAATAATTTTTTATGTATTTTTTTTTCGTGTGTCTTGGGTAGTCCGCCAGTGATTTCGATGCGCTAAGGATGATAGTAAATGCAGGTTGTTTGAAAAAAAAAATTGTATGGAGATTTAGAAGAATTCTTAAAATTGAAATTTTGTAGGCTTCAAAATTATTTTTTTCGGGTATGGGTGTATTGAACTTTTTTTCTGAGCACAAGTGTATCCTATCGAAAATCGGTGCGGCGATTATCGGTTAACTTTTCGTCCTACAATCGCCCACCCAAGTATTCGATTGCGCGAGATGCTGAGTACCGGAATTGCTAAAGCATTAAGTAGGATTATTATTACTTTTTTCTCCAACAACATTAGCGCCTCGACGAGTTGTGTTGGTTACATTCACGCGTCTATGTGATTTTTCAATTTAATATGTGATAGTGGACTTTTGATAAATTTCTACATGCTCCCTTACACTACTTCATTGAAAATATACAAATACTCCTTTTTACTTTCAGGCGCGTGTACGTTTTAAGCGCTTCTTGCCTAAGGGATTCATTGTATAGTGTCAAGGAAATTAAAATTGTAAATAATTATAGAAGAACTAGCAGGAGGAGTAAATAAATTTGAGCAAGAAAAGAAACACGAGTAAAGCGGAATTAGGAGTAAAACGCAGCTGAAAGCACAGGAGACGTTACTATAATTTTTTTATTGAGTGTCTAATAAAGGTATGACAGTGGACACAGTTTTGTTAGCAAAGAATTAGCGAAATGTATGATTTTGTCCTATCGAATAAACATTTTTTACACTTGCTTGCAGTTAGCTCATTTTTTTTATACTCAGCTGAGCAAAGCTCACAGAGTATATTATATTAACTTTGTTCGCATAACGGTAATCGCGTACGGCATAAACAATCGAGATAGATATAGACTTCCATATATCAAAATGATCTGGGCGAAAAAAAAAATTAATTAGCCATGGTCGTCCCGTCCCGTCCGTAAACACATAACTTGAGTAAATTTTAGGTATCTTGATGACATTTGGTATATGGTCCTGGGCGCTCATCTCAGATATCTATTAAAATGAACGAAATCCGACTACAACCACGCCCACTTTTTCGATATCGAAAATTTCGAAAAGCGAAAAGTGCGATAATTCATTACCAAAGACGGCAAATCGATGAACTTGTAGTGCGTTGACACTTATTGTACGAAAACATAAATTAGAAATTTTTGACATCGGTGGACCATGCCTTTTAATAGAATGATATTTCAATGTTTTGCAAGCTTAATTTGGCAGTCGTTGAAGATATCATGATGACATTTGCAGGCACGTTACTCGATAACTTTTTCTGTGACAATGGTGCAATATCGTTGAAGCCACGCCCAGTTTTTATACACAGTCGACACCGTCTGTCCTTCGCTCGCCGTTAACACGATAACTTGAGCAAATCGTATAGGTTTACTAAACTCAGTCAAGTACTTATCTGAACTCACCTTGGTAATTGCGTAAAAAATGGCCGAAATTCCGACTATGACCACGCCCACTTTTTTCGATATCGAAAGTTACGAAAATTAAAAAAAATGCCATAATTCTATACCAATACGGAAAAAGAGAGATGAAACGTGGTAATTGGATAGGTTATTGAGCAAAGCTATAACTTTAGGAAAAATTTTGCAAATGGGTGTGACACCTACCATATTAAGTAAAGTGGAAAATGAAAAAGTTCTGCATGGCGAAATCAAAAGCTTTGGAATCTTGGCGGAATACTGTTCGTGTATTACATATCAAACAAATTAGCGGTACCCGACAGATGATCTTCTGGGTCACCCTGGTCCACATTTTCATCGATATCTCGAAACGCCTTCACATATAAAAACTAAGCGCCATAATACCGACACGAACATTTTCCGTCGAACATTCCACAATCTGTTCGCAGCTTTGGCCTACACCATTCGAACTTTTGGCCGAACATTATGTTCTTTCAGACAGCGTATGAATACGGACAACATTGTGCTGCAGCACTATGCTCGCTGTGGCAAGTAAGCGTAAAAAAATTTATACATTTCATAAATTCACTCAGAAATTTTTTATTGTCCATTTTATCTTTTCCGCGCACGTCTGTTCCGTTGCAGAAATTACTACGATATGACTATTTCGCCTACACGCACGAACAGTTCGCGCAAATGTTTCGCCAAAAATTAAAATATTTTGATTTATGGCGAACATGCGCGAACTGGCACACCACCATACACGACAGAAACGTCGCAGAAACATGACATAACGTGCATGTTGCGCGAAATGTCGTGTCGGGTATTTGGCGCTTTGGGGCACTCCTTTTTAAAACCTATAATACCTTTATTTGATACCACATCGTACAAAACATTCTAGTTCACCCCTTTCCACCTTATGGCGATAGTGTCGGAAATTAACACCTTTCATTTGATACCATATCATACAAACACATTCAGGTGCACCCTGGTCCACCTTTATGGCTATATCTCGAAAAGGTAGAACTAAGGCCCACTCCCTTTTAAATCCCATTGAACCTTTCATTTTATACCCATTTCGTACAAACATTTTCTAGAGTCAACCCTGTACACCTTATAGCGATATCTCGAAAGGCGTCCACCTATAGACTGAGGCCACTCCCTTTTAAATAATCATTAGCACCTTTCATTGAACCCATGTCTACGAAACACATTCCGTGGTTACCCTAGGTTCATTTTGGCTAATTGTGATTTTTCCCTTATTTTGTCTCCAGCTCTCAGCTTGAGTTATGTAATGTTCGGTTGACCCACCGAACTTAGCTTCCTTACTTGTTATGGCTTGTGTTTTTTTGTTTTTTTTGTTTTTTTTTCTTACGCTTTTGTACGCAATAATTTGTTGTCCTGAATTCGGTAATACGAAGCAGGATAATAATTGTGGTAATGTTACGGTTAAATGGTTACCTTAGCGCAAGTTTTATGACTCGACCAAAAAGTGTTCTTATGTCATTATTTTATAAAAGTTAGGAAATTTTTGATGTTGAGTTACTGAGGGTAATAACTATTCGAAAATGATTACTGCTTGCATAATTTTGGGGTGATCGAATAAATATAAAAATTTTTATTTCAGTGGAAAAAAATGTCATAATTTACTTCAGCTTAGAAAGAGTACTTAACGAATTAATTTTTCGCTTTAGAGGGATCTATTCATAGTAGCTATGATTGAATATGCGAAGCTGAGTTTGCGTCATGGTTGAGATTGCTACTTCTTTGCCTTATAACCTTGCACGGCACGCTGTTCATAATACACTTCTTACCTAACTAGCAAACTACTCTATCTCTTTCGTGGAGGTTCCTCAGAAGATGTGTTAGTCCAGAGTTTATTTGCGCGTCTGTAATAAGCAAGCACGGTGATGCTTAGTACAGCAGTTTGACCACAAGGCTTCTTGTTTCAGCGAGTTTGGAGAACTTGTCGGTTTGCAAGTATTTTCCTAAATTTCCCTCGCAGTTAAGGCTATCTATTTAGTAACCAAAAATACTTCAAACGTAAAATAAGTAGCCGCTTTTTGGGCTTATGGACCTTTTTTTTGTTCGATACATATGAAAGGTGGCCCAAAACCTTGGAGAGTGTCATTATCGTTAGTACAACACACAAAAACTATCGATGAGTGATTTGCTTTATATATCCTAGAGAAGTTTATATTTCGTTTGCTCCTTCGCATGTCCTTTCATTTGGACATATGACAGAAGACGAAGGCCAAAGAAACTGTTCGCTCAAAGCTTCTCTTTTCCTTGTTGTATATATCTGAAATGGTTCTGCTGGTATGGAGCAGGATTCTAGTCAACACATTCCTAGAGATCCTCAGAACCTCGTCATAACACAGGTAGGGAAGAGGAAATACCTTAGATGTTTACTGCGTACAACGCCGTAGTTATGCTCTATCAACGCGAGAAAAGTCAAAAATGGTTGATGATCAAACTGACCGCAGTCATATAATTATACGACAAAACAAGTCATGTAACAAGCAATAGCACAATATAGCCAGACAGTTCCGTATTCCTGAATGGGAGTATAGAATATAGCTATAATTATAAGTCTCGTGCTGCGCAGATCCGGTGGAGAGTGTGCGACTGGACCGAAAGAGATTATGTCGATGACGAGCCGACGAAGGGTCAACAAGCGAAAGCCGTGAGCAATCTTTGACTCGCCCCTCAGACCGGCAAGTAGCAATCGTCACACAGATTTCACTAAAAAGAAGATACGCCGGCAAGGAGAGAGTAAATTGATGAGTTGGTATTCGCAAGTCGAAAGAAGAAGTAGCATTCAAATAAGCAGGCTGGCAGAAGAGCGTCAAGTTGTGGCTGCGACAAACAATAATCTCTGGATTTCTTACCGAAAGCGTCGCAGCCTCGTTTTATCTGTGGTCAGAGCTCAGTATGTTTCAGAATAGATGCTGCGTCCGATAAGGGCGGCGGAATTTATACTGAAGCTGATTGAGAAGCAAAACAAATTTATGGCAGTTGGTACGTCACTGCAGCCCAAAAGCAAGAGTACTGGGTCGTTAGCTGGGGCTGAACTCTTAAGGTTATTTGTGCCGGACAGATCCGTGCCTCAAGGGGCGAAGCTAGCATGCCTGGAAATATCAGGTGCATGAGCAGCACATCTCGGGAAGGGTTAAATATAGTTTTTCACTTGACTTGACTTCAGTAATGAAGTGTTGTTGTGTGGACAACATGTGAAAATCAACCGGTTACAGGCACGCGACGATTTAAGATGCAGTGGCAAGGAACGATTAGCGGATCATAACTGACCTAAGGTCGACACGGATTACATCACGAAGGAATGACAGTAAGACCTAGGGAATATCCTTTGAGGAAAATCAAGGAATATTAAGTCGAGGGAAAGATTTCTGGGTGCACGTTTGGCAAGGTGGATCTTTTGCTTATTGAGCAAATGTTTCATAAAATCTTGACACAAAAGTCTATCTATCCTTACAATTATTGAAAATTATTCTATGCATATGGGAATTAAGTTTATGTGTTCAAAATTAAATAGATACGTATTACAAACTTGCATGAGCTAAAATTTTTCTTTGCTAAACCAATAACCAATTTTTTAATTTTATAGATCTGACCATTCTACCAAAACCACCATTGCTTTAATTAAATCACCAAAATATCTGATTGAAAAGAAATGCAATATTGAGAAAATTTTACCACAAAAACCACATAATGCACAAATAAAATGGCACTGGAGTATGAACAAATTGAGATTTTCCCAGCACGTACACATACGCTTCTCTTTGTTTGTATGTATGCACTTTAGAATTTGCAAAATAGTCATTTTGAATATTGCAGTGAACTACGAAAAGTGTCATATATATTCGACTAAAGGATCGTATTGACCGTTGTTTGATGATGAGTTTAAATTCTCCAAATAATTGTATACTGACTACAAACATATTGACGAAAATATTAATATTTATATCAAATGAAGAAGCTTGCCTTGCAGGTGAGAGTGAAATGATGTGGAACAGCGAAATGAAGAATACAAACTTAAGATATTTAAAATACTGGAGGTCACATCCCAGAGGCCATATAGAAGATTTTTTAAAAAGTATCGGCGTAAGTAGATGTCGTGTGTTGGAAGCGGACTGCCAGCGTCTGCAATAGTTTGAATGCAGTAGACGATGGCGGAACCAGCAGAGTCACTGAGAGCTGCCGCTGATAATATTAGCTGGCGTATAGCGTGAAAGCAGCAATGGTACAAAACCGTTCGAGTTGTAGTAAGTTGAGGCGAACCTAATGGAGCTAGAGAACGACAAGCTTATGTACAAGGCAACGAAAAATATTTCAAACCATAACCAGCAGTTGGAAGTGAAGAGATATCTCACATACACATACATATGTAGTCCATCAACTAAGAGCAGAAGTGCTCACACATCAACACGCATTATGGCTAGAAGAGAAGTGGAACTACAACCACAGGTTCGTGAAATGACTAGAACTTAGGAGAATGGGCAACGAGGTAACCGAGAGTATGAAAGCAGCGCAGCTGAGAATCAGTTATATGCAGTTTGATTTAAACACGCTTTAGTTGTGAAGTGAAGTAAAATTGTGAATTACCCCCAAAAGTAATCTAAATAAACACCAGTTTGCATACTGAATATGGAGTTATTTATTCGACAGTTCAGCGATTCGAACATTAGCAGAAGGGTGCAAAATAAGCGGAATTTCCCAAATTCGTTACAATATCCTGAGGAGGATGGCGGATGCCCTATTAGAGTGCTATGGACACCTATACCGTCGCAGTAATCACACACTTTCATTGACAGAACGCGGTTTGACTGAAAGTCATTCAACATCAAGGCCAGTACTAAGTAAGTAATGGACTTACATTTATTGTCGGAGTGATTCAACCCTTTCTACTTGGCTAGTTGGCAGATTAGTTATGTTAGAAGAATTCATAAAGGCGAAGCAAGCTTTTTGTTTCATACGATGAATGTGGTGGGCTGCTGAAGACTCTCTCTACAGGCTCGCAATTGTCAGCTATTTTATGTTTGCTGGCTACTGAACTCATAGTGTGGCTTATGAGTAAACGAAGTTACTTAAGCTTGTAATTGTTCTAATAACGAACGGAATGGGAGTGGGATTGTAGTGAGAATGGGATGGAGTGGGAGTGATAATGGGCGTGAAAGTGAGAATGGGAGTTGGAGTGTAGTGGATTGGAATGGAGCGGAATCGATAAGGGAGAATATGGAAGATAAATCAGAATATAATGTGATAGAGGGTGAAGACAGGAGTACTGATAGAACGATACGAGTACTGTACCTTCCCTCGATACTTTATCAAGTGCTTTTGATCTACATTTTTAATATCAAGAAACGTTCAGGCCATTTAACACACCATAACTTGAGCATAATTGAGATCTTCGGCGATGCGATAAAGCTCTCAACTTAGCTTAACCGACTTTTCTGATAATGGTGGAATTGGAGGACGATTTCTGCATGTGGTGGTAAAGAAAAGGGTATTTTATTGTCTAGAATCACTAAATCCAACAAAATTATGAAAGCTGCTCACTCTATAAAATTCCAATACATTTTACTTGTCATTCAGTAGAGCTTTTTCATTCTACTGTGAATTTTGTTGGACGGAGTTATCAGCTTTTACAGCATTGTCGACGAAAATGGTCGAAGTTTGCAAGCCGTAAATCAAAGCCGCTGATATCACTTTACAAATTGGCGGAAATGTGGTCTTTGATATTATATTACATATAGATTCGAACAAAAGGAATATGGACCACGCCTACTTTAAAAAAAGGCTAAGAGTTTTATCTTAACAAATATTGACCAGTGGAGATATGGTAGAGCAAAGTACAAAAGTCGTCCTGATCCTATTCTATTTAGTGAATCTCTCCACAAAACGTTTAATGCCATAAAAAATACTTGACTACATTTACCTTCGCGGTGTTTAGACCGAAGTTCTCATCCAATTTCCGTCGTTCTGTTTTAATTTTCCCTACAAATTGAGCGGACGAGACCTACATATTTATGCCTATTCACTAGGATGCTTTTCATGGAGAAATTCACTCGGAGTGCTTGCAAAAGCCACTATCGAGTGGCGACCACGTTTAGAAAAATTTTTTTCTAACTAACAATTTTTTTTTAGTTTATTAATTCTTTGGGAGAAATTTAAACAACTCGAGATTAGGACGGACACAGTGGTTCGATTATACCATGTAAATTTTTTCAAAGGCTCTTTTTGCGGGAGTGGGATTTGAAAAAGATTATTCACTTTTGGTAAAAGCTCCGAGAACTAACTTAGATCGAGTATACTCGATACCTTTTACTAATTATGAGTACTAGCAACGATACTTTGTTCCGAGTATTTTGTAAGAGTACGGTATCGATACTTTTTCTAAAAGTTCTATCACTAGACAGGAGCAATGCTCACTTTTAAACCATTCTTCGATAGAACAAAGTCTGGCCGGTACTCTAGTGTGCATGTTTGTATATTTTTTCCTACAAGCAGATTCTTCACTTGCATTTGTGCTCATAGTCACCGCTTTACACATGAAGTTGCGGACTTCACTAAAATATTTCCCAATCCCCATGATACCCACAAAGGCGTCACTAATTGTAGTTCTAATTCATAGAGAGATTATTTAACTTTCTTAATCGTCAAAAGCTATGACTTAACACATTTTAGAAAATGACAGCTTCAACTAAATTGCCATTCGCATGCACACATCCGTACAAATGTATCAAACGGGAGAAAGGCAAAATTTATGCCGACAATAGATATAGCAATTACCACGCTTATTCAAATTCATAAGTGGCAATATTTTAACACAACTGAATATATCTGCATACGTTCTATTACATACATATGTACATTTAAATAGCCCTGCAAAAATTATGCGATTAACCCCTAAATAGAGTGATTGCGATTGATCTCTTTGTCTTCGTCGGGGTATAATTGATCCCCTCTAGTCCCTTTTGGGTACAATAAAGATAAGTCAGTTTGTTATATTTTCTACAATACCAATACGAAAAAGATAATAAAAATAGTGTTTTAGAGTTTAAAAAAATTTTAAATCCGTAAGAATTACTATATAGGTAGAAAGAGTACTCGTATGCAAAGAAAGAGTATCTGTCCGACATAATCAAACGGGTACAAAGAGGACCGGCACTAACCATAGGGGTTAGATAGGTTAGGTTGAACTGGGTTGGTACATGAGGACCTCACATAGGCTAAATAAGTCCGTAGTGTTACCAGAAGTTTGTTTTAACAACCAAACTGAAAACCATATCAAGAACCAGGACCTATGTTATAAAATAACTCCGTCCTCTTGGCAAATACTAGAAGCTTCCTAAGACTTTAGCCACTTGCTGCTTCCAGATCTGACAGCTGTGTCCACTTCTAATAACTAGAGTCTTAGCCTGGCAAGCGCAGGGCACGAGCACAGAACGTGTTCGATCGTTTCCTCCTCCAACCCGCACTTCCTACATCTGCTATCACTGACCAAGCCTAATTTAAAGGCATGTGACGCCAGAAGGCAGTGTCCCCGTTAGAATGCCGTCATGAGTCTACAGTCCTCTCTTTTTAATGATAGAAGCAATTTTGTTACCAAAGGGGTACAAAGAGGCCCTGTTCGACAGTGCCCCGCTCTTAGGGTCTTGTCAAATCCGACAAAACGAAAATATATCAATCGCTTTTAGCGATAAAGTTTTGTGGGAACCGAACGCATTTTGTTGACAATTCATAACTTGGTCTTCGGCTGTCAATGCCAAAGAGAGCAATAAGACGCTTTCAGCGTTCAAATCATGGGCTCAGCTTCGAACCCCTCCTAACCTTCTTTGTCATCTATTATTGGTTCTTATTTTGGAGATGCTTTCATTTTTAAATTAACATAACCATTAGTGATCAATTCATGCATCTTCTGATTGCATCGGGTAAAATATTCTATTCAAACAGGAAAGTTTTCTTTTCTGCCCTTGGATTATTGTTGTCGAGGTCTTTTGACACAAGAAGCGTCGACTATCATTAGAGTATCATTCTAGTACCACTGGGGCTAAAACTGCGACTGGTTCCTATTTGAGTCCTTATGATGCGAAAAAGGACTAGTAGGACCATATGGTTACAAAAGGGGATTAGTCCTATCGATCCCATTCGGTATAAATGGGTACATTAGTCTCTTCTAGGACATGCTCAAACAAAAGGGAACAGTTCATTCATACAAAGAGATCAAAACTGGCATTAGTCGCATACTCCTTTGCGACGCATCCCGGACACATCCTAGACTAATCGCATTTTTTGCAGGGAGGTTAGTGCCAAACCTAAGCTCACCACACACACACACACATACATACAAACACATAACTTGCAACCTAAGCACACATTTTAACAAAATTTTCTCAAGTGTACTTTAATGTCTGATAGCAAATTTCAACAAGTGGGCGAGTATGGAGCGCTGCAAAGTTGTATAAAGGGAGAAGCTATTTGTTAAAACGGATATATGTATGTACGTCTGTATGTGCATATGAGTTTGATAGTGTGGAAATGACCGATGTGTAAACTTAAAAGGGATAAATAGAAATGAGTGAATGTGTGAAATGGCATCAACTAAAGCAACAAAGGAATGAAGGTACAAACTCATACATAAAAACTTTTATCATCAACAAACATACACGTGAATGGATAGCAAACGCTGTGAAACAATAACAAGAATGCTTAATATATCTGAAGTGCTATAAAAGTGAAGACTATAAAAGGAGAAGAAGCAGAAACATTGCAGCTTTTCTCGTACAAAAATTGGCGCTCATAGAAGATACTTTGTATACATACATACATATATGTTTATATATGTGTGTGAAGTTTTATATACATGCTCAACTGCTTACATATGTACATACATACGTCCACTATAACTAAAATTCACACTGTTATTAATGCATGGCTTTGATGTGTGGATTTAGATTGAATGAAGAATATTGTTGTAAATTCGAAATGTATTAAAACATAGTTCTTTTTATGTATGTGTGTACTTGTAAAATGTTCAAGTATGTGCTCTTTTAAGCACATACTTTGAAATAAGTGGCAAATTTCTCCTCTCGGGGTTTATAACGTTTCATAGGTTCCGATTAGATGAATTAATTTTACTGCTAATGAAAGTTGCTTAGGTATAATAAAGAAAGTATTTCAACTGCTTATAGAAAATTAAATTGCAGCATTTTAAGCTATTACTGATGTGCAGGGGCACGCCACAGGGGGGTGTCCTATGTCCTCTTGCTCTGGATTGTAAGTAGTCAACGAACTTTTTGTGGAGCTGGAAGCCAATGGCTGTCGGGTGGTTGCCTATGCAGATGGGCCTCGTTATCCTAGTCAGAGGCAAATTTCTGGGCACCCTGTGCGATGTTCTGCAGGGTACCTGGATACTGTGGCTAGGTGGGCCGAATCATGTGATTGGCAGTCAACCCGGGAGAAAAAACGGGAATTGGTGTTTCTTTTTACAAGGAGATAAGATGCCCGATTCAGAACTCCCTCGATTGGAGGGTACCGTTGGTACTTCTTGTAGGTAGTTAAATATTTGTGGATTGTTTTGGACAAGAAACTGTCCTGAGACCCAATGTGGAAGATAGGGCCAGGACGTCCGCTGTTGCCTTGTACTGCTGCAGGGGCGCTATCGGAAAGAGATGGGACTCTCGCTAGGAGTAGTACACTGGCTTTATGAGATGGTGGTCAAACCGATTCTGCTCTTGGGTATGGTCTGGTGGAACACTGGACACGGCGAGCACCTCCAAATGTTAGTGTCAGTGCACGGATGGCGATAATCGGTATCAGTGCGCTTTCAAAACAAACCTACCTTGGCACTGAATGTCATGCTGAACATACATCCGTAGATATTGTGGGAAAGGCACCGCGGCCGCCCGGTCATTGGTCAGGCTTCGTGATATAGGCTATGGCTTTCTGACTTCGGACACTCTCTAGCCTTCTTACCAGTTTTCGACTTATCCCAGACAGGACGGACTATTGTATACCGATAAATGCTCCCTATACAACCTTTACACCCTGTCATTCCCCGAGGGAGGAGTGGGGAAGAGAATTATCTGGGGCAGGGGACCGGTTAACTTGTTCACGGATGGGTCGAAGTGGACGGAAAGGTTGGGGTCGTTTGTCAAGAGCTAAATTTAAGCCGCCAGTTTAAGTTGGCTGATCACTGCAGTGTATTCCAGCGGAAGTTGCTGCGATTTAAGGATGCGGTGGCATGAAAATACTATCCAGGGCTACGTATACGGTTAGGGAATTTAACATCTACTCTGATAGCCAGGCGACTATCAAGGCCTTGAGTTCACTACAGTGCGATCGAGGTGGTCTGGGAGTGCCTAACCTCCCTTGCGATTGCATCGAACTATTTTATAATTAAGATATCTGGGTCCCGGGCCGTAGTGATATCCCGGTAACTGTCAAGAGCGATCTCTTAGCCCGCAGCGGTACAACGAACCGGATGAAAATTGCTGTAGAAATTCGTGATTCCTGCTGTCCTCCTCCATAGCTGGGCCTCGAATCAGCTCCGGCAACGTTGGCGGACATCTACCTCTTGCACGCAACATCTGGAGGTCTGTCCGAAATAATTGGGTTCTCTAAGGCTCACCTATCATGGTCATTAGGGTTTTTGACATGGCACTGTCCCATCGGTATCCATGCGGTACGTCTCAATATACTGGAAACTCCATCTCTGCTGTAGCTGTATGGAGGATGATCAGGTGGAAACATCAAATCACTTTATGCTTGATTGCCCAGTTTTTGCCAGAACTAGGCGAAAGTACTTCGGGTCGCGACTCACTTGGATCTCCCGAGGATTTATCCGGTATCATTTCGGAACTTTATCGTTGCTACCCATAATTCTCTAAGTAGCTAGATCTACGTCACCGTTATTTTTGTTTGTATGTGGTATCACAACGGACCTTCGTGTTGTGCAAGTGAGCTTTTTCGGAACCGACCGCCATGATCCAACATCAAATCATAAATTAGAGATTAAACTACTTTAAAAGTGTCATCTCGACCAGATTATGGCAGCATAAGAGTAGACAGGAGATCTGGCGGAGAACTAATTTGGCTTTTGGTTAGTTTGAAAGAAATGTTCGATTAAAACCAAACTAAGACATTTATGTTAACATGAAGAGAAAACCGAGACGCCTTTCCAGGAAGAAAATTTAAGAGATAAAAATACATGATTTTTGAAGAGCGTGAGCCAGCAGGAATAATGCTCGAAAATATTACTACATAAAGAAGAAATTGGCGACCTAGAAACCGATGCCCAGAAATTATCTATATTAGGAAGGAAACAATTTTTTGCCCTCTTAACCTCGACCAGAGATTTTCACTATGCACCAAATCTTGGAAAACCTCGTGAGAAAAACATTAACTTGCGCCAACTTTTCGTCGTTTTAAAAGCCGGTATTCTTATCGAATCCGCCTATGGCTGCCGCGGACTTACACATAACCCAGTGTCTGAAGGCTCACTATGATACTACAAAAATACGCCTTTCTCCTTCTATTTGAACCAATTTGATGCCGCGTTGGCCAGGCTTGCTTAGAAGTGATGCACATAAGGCTTTCTATCTAACGTTGGTTTTGGTGGTGTATGTAACTCTTTAGCATTGCCTTGCATCTGGTAAAGCGTATACTTAAGAGTTCTTTTGGCAGCCTAGTTCGCCTGCAATCTACAATTTTCCCTCAATGTCCCGGTATCCCGGACCTATGTGTGGAGCACACGATTCTGTTGGACACCTCCCGAGGTAGTGCTTCACCTCATCCATTTGTCATAAATATCCTCTAAAGGGCAGTCCAATAAAATTTGCAGTTTCAACAGGGTTGAACCAACGAAATATAGAGGTTAGGGGCATTGATTCCACATTGCAATTGAAAATATGGTTGTGCCAAACTAGGGATACTTTAAAGCATGACAGTGTACATTGGGTATGTCGAGTCGAGTCGGGTGATTCTGGATCATCTTGGATAGGGACCTAAGATCCTCTTTGGTCAGGAATGCTCTTCAGTATAGATAAGGCCTGAGTTCTTATGCACGTTTATGCACCACCGGTTTCTTCATAGATACGACCCCTATAAGTCCCCCTGGAAGTTGAGGCCACCCTCTTTAATCAGTAATTTGTTTTTTAGCATCTCGATTTTCTCTCCCTCTATAGGGAATATTTTTTTTTTTTTTCTTTTCTTCATTTTCCTCGCGTCGCTGTGTAGATGTGTTTAGTTGACAAATGGAGGAGGAACATGAAGACCAGAGTTTGTGCAGTTTTAGCGGCGGTGTTTTAGACGAGAAGTGGGAGCGGGCTAGAGGGGAAAAAAGCTGAGGAGTTAAAGTTCAATTCAGGTGGAAACACAGTCCCAAGGTGTGTATTTCAAGAATTGAATTAGTAATAAGAAAACCAAAGGATATGAGGAATTTTATTACCGCTGTGCTGTCGGACGTAAAACTATGCGGATAATAGGAGATGTAGAGTCTGAGAGACCTTGGGCCAATTGTGTGTTTTCTTTTTTCTTTCCAAACAACTGCAAACTATAAAGAGCTTGATACTTCTCTTGCCTGGAAGAAAGATTCTGCCTGGAAGGACCTACAATTGATCATTAGTTTTAAAAGATAAAGAGAGTTGGAAGGTAATGGGGGGGAGGGTGCTTTGAAATAGACCCCTGCTCTGCTCCACCCACCCCTGCTGTGAGACAGTAAGAAGTGGCAGCTGGGGGGGAG
>JARSSU010008407.1:0-20744 GCA_029619165.1 Eurosta solidaginis
TTCGAATTTGTAGGGAAGATTGAGCTCACATAAGCGTCTTATGTAGACAAACCTGCCTCCTTATTAATTCTAATAAGCACTGTCTGTGTGGAAAATAAGTATTATGTGTTCGCACTGAGCTATGGTCAATGCAAATTTATTCACTAGATTCATGTACTAGTCCGAGTCATCCTACGCGCGTACGCACACACCAAAATCATAGCCACCTTAATTTAACGAAGGTTTAGAAAGTGGATAGCCTGCAGCTACCGTACCATGAGATACTCCACCAGAAAAGTGTCAGTACTTTTAAACGAAAAGAATTATTTGCCATTTCGACTTGCGTACCCGAATATTAGACTCGAACAGTCTATACCAGATAATTTATCTCACAAGGTCTGGCTTGTCTTAAAAGAGGCATATCTTATACAAATCACCCGGTATGCAATGTCAATCATTATCTTTGTGTTTTTTTGTAATTATTTGACTTTTAATAAATCTGAAAACAATTGAATATCGTGCTTGTATCATATATGCCTGAGCTGTTTGAAATGTGTATTAAAATTTACATCATTCAAAACATAAAAAGTAGTACATAAAACGTCAATAAGGACTGTTAAATACTTATGTTAACATGTATCCGCAAACGCCCTGTAGGAAAATGTAGAGTTCTGGACACTATCCTACTACTAATGCATTTAATATTTTCATATTACCTCTAGTACAATCATACTCGTTTTTTTGAAAGTATAAGACACCATGTGTAAAAGGTTTACAAGTAAGATATGTGTCAGCTCTTCGTTCACAGCTGATCAAATAATTGTTTCTTGTTCATTTCTGGGAAGGCTGATTTGGCAGGGTTCTACTTTTTAGACATGCAATTAAATGTTGTAGCTATTGTACGGTTTTTCGCCGATAACTTTAGAACGGGTGAAAACTTTACACTCAGAGAAATAACGCCGTTGTAAAATCCAAGCACCACTTAGTCTCAACTCAAGCTTTTCATTTTCTTACTTTTTTGTTCTTGAAAAACGAACGACTTGTTCTAAAACAACAACCTTGTTCTTGAACTGACACCATTTTCTTGAAAAACGAACGGCCGGTCTTAAAATATGAACAAATGTTCTATAATGAGAACGATGTTCTTAATCAAGCCCAAGAAAAAAAACGGTACATTCGTGGCACCTATAATGTTTAAATACACCATTTGGCCGATGCAAGCTATAAGCAGTAGTGTAGTGGCCCAGCGGCTATGATGTTTGCGCTTTGCGATCGTGTTGCGCGAGTTCGATCACCACCAAACTCTGAATTTTTCAATACAATTTTTTTTGTTCTATTTTTTAACTCTGTATTTTTCGTTTCAGTTTCCATTCACATATCCACAGTAATTCTCAAACTTGTTATGAAATGTTTTAAGTATTATGCAGATTACATCTTAAATAAGAATAATTCTCTCAAAGAGAAATGTATGAAAAATGCTTATTATGCATTTTTTTCTTTAAACTTTGAATTTTAATAACATTTTTTTGTTGTAAATATTCTTTATTTATGACAAAATATTATATTTAATAAAATTAAATAAATATATATTTAAAAAAATACTTCCCTCCACCAAGATCAAGTACGAAACCGTTCTTAAATTGAGACCGAAAAATGTTAAATGTACGCAATCGTTCTCGAAGCGTGAGACGAAAATCCTAAATCAAGCTCAAGTAGTGCTTGAAATGAGCACAGAAGTTCACACATCAATACCAAAGTGGTCCATAAAATACGAACGGTGTGCTTGGAAAAACTGTTCTTAAAACAAGCCATCGTCACAAGTTAAGAAAAACGTACTTAACAGACTTTTGTCAACGATGTTCTTAATTTGAACTTGTTTCGTTCGTTTTAGAACGATTTTTTCTCTGAGTGTACTTCCGTGTTTGGATCTTGATATTGATATAGCGATAAGACGCGTCTTTGTATTCTCCATCTTAGTTTTAGTGAAATTTTTCACAGTCTAATGTATATGCACTATACATTTTATTCTAATTTTTGCATCCCTGTGTCGATCCCGAGGCAACCAACACCGCAATTTTGACAGTTTTAGACGTTCGTTCCACACTGGTTTGACACTACGGCCAGTTTCAAAAACTACAGTGTGTTAGAAACAAAACGAACACAACATAGCCTACGTCGAAACCTTTGCAATGATTAGATCCATCTGATCACCTAGAAATGTTGGAATATGTTGCCCTGTTCGAAAAACTTCCTTCTATACCCAACTTTTGTTCTACTTTTTCTTCCATTTTAATCTCTTTTCATGTCCCCGTTTCCATGTGGCTTACCACACATTACATTACAAGGGCCGTTAAAAAGTAGCAAAATAATACTAAAAATTCTACCTCCATACTCGTTTAATTCATGACGGGCCATAAAATTATTGTTGTTTAGACTTATTGCGTCATGAAGGTACAGGTTTCTCAAACTCGTACTGATAGTGTTTTATATTTCTTCCACATAAAAAAGAATGTTACACTTTGTATGGTGAATCAAAACACACCTTCGAAACAAAAAAATTCAAAAATCAATACCAATTTTGAGAGGTGTATAACTTGTAATTGGTTAGACTAAAATTTATTGTGCTACAAAACTGCATACTAAAAAGAAATCAGAGAACTCCAAATAAAAAGTTAGAAATTTTGAAAGATTTGTTCGATATTTTTCGAAAACAAGATTCATAGGAGTTTTATTCTTAAAATATCGAATATAAAAAATAACGAAATTCGATAAAAATTTCCATTGCTAGTGTTCTATCATTGCTGTAGCTTTAGCTGTGAATCAAAATTTTGAAGTCACTATTTATTGTTTTTCCCTGCAGGGTATTTCAAAGCTTTTACTACATATGTACATATCTATGGAAGTAACTTCTGAAGATGATATGACTTAGCATATTCAAAACAACCTTCATACGCCGTACGGCAACTTTTTGATTTTTGTGAGAAGATTTAGCAAAGATGTACTTCAAATGATTGTAAGCTGTCAAATATTCGCTGTACTACAAGGATACAAAAATCAATCAATACAAAAACATGCACTGTGATTAAGGCATAGAAAAAATATAATTTCAAATAATTTGTATTTTTACTTTATTTAATTTTTTACATTAAAGCGCATAGTTTTTTATTAATTATTATTATACCTAAGTAATGAAATATCGACCGTAATACAATACCAAGTCTGGGATTGTTAATGTTCCCACACTCATCAAAATAAATAGTTTAGCAATTTTTTTTTCCTGTTTTCTGAAATTTATGCTTCTCAATCCAGTTAATTTGCATACTTTTTAAATGTAATCTATTATTCTGCAAAAAAAAACAAAATTTGAACTGACTAAAGCTTGTAATTTTTAGGTCCGAATGATTTTTAAATGCAATTTTGTTTTTGTTGTTGTTGTAGCGATGATGACACTCCTCTCGAAGGCATTGGGGAGTGTTATCTATGTGTGGTCTTTTATCGATACAGATCCGGTACGTTCCGGTAACAAGCACCATTAAAGAACTCGCGCGACCATCTCGGGAACGGTTTGGCATGACCACAGGAAACCTGCTATGCCATCCCGCCCTCCCACCCCTAATACATGAGGAACTTGGGGTAGCCTAGCAGAATTCGCTACGGGTAGGTGAGGTTGACAGTTGGGTTGGAGAAGCTATTTATTGCGCTGGCAACCCTTAAAAGTGTTGCGCTACACAACCCCTTGAATAAATTTGTTATTTTAGTCGCCTCTTCCGACAGGCATATCTGCCGCGAGTACATTCTAAGCCCCCTAACCCCTTTTAGTGAAAAAGTCATAATGAGATTTCACTAAGAGAGTTATGGATCTTCTTTCCCTTAATAACAGTTATTTATGAGAGATATACGTAAACCTCCAAAATATTTTTCTGATTTCGACACCGGCTCATTTCTAAACTAAAAGTTTCTAAAGTTATATTAAGAATTCATGAGCTTAACACCGGCTTATAATAATTGAATTTCAATTATTATGTTTTTCTAAGAGAAACTGAAAAGAAAGAAAAAAACTTTACTGGCACATTGCGATGGCACCATTTCGAAAACCGCCACGAATTCATCATCAGCAATTTTCGTAATGTTATCAAAGGTTTCACCGAGATTCGAACCGCGAATCACACGATGAAACTGCAGTTGCCTTAACCACTAGGCTATCCTGCTTGCATTTGTTTCCTTGCTTAATTCAGTTTATCTCATTTCTACACTAACAACACAATTTAGATATTCTGACTCTATTAATTTGCCTGTTATGTAGATTTGTTTTTGTAAAGTTTCTTCTCGTTGCGAATGAGAAGCTTTGTAAACTCGGGCTCAGTTTTACATATTTATGTTTGTTTTAATGGTGTGTTCAATTTATACTTATTATTAAGAACTCATGAGCTTACACGGCTTATAATAATTGAATATTCTATATTATGTTTTTCTAAGGGAAACTGAAAAAAAAGAAAGATAGAGTATAAGTAAACTCCAAAATATTTTCTGATTTCGACACCGGCTCATTTCTAAACTAAAAGTTTGTAAAGTTATTGTTAAGAATTCATGAGCTTAACACCGGCTTATAATATTGAATTTCAATTATTACGTTTTTCTAAGAGAAACTGAAAAGAAAGAAAAAACTTTACTGGCACATTGCGATGGTACCATTTCGAAACCCCACACGAATTCATCATCAGGCAATTTTTCGTAATGTTATCAAAGGTTTCACCGAGATTCAAACCGCGAATCACACGACGAGAGTTGTTTTTGTAACTGAAATGTACAAAAACAAATTTAAATACTGGACGTCTCAATAGGTGGATATGTTTATTAAAATACCCCGCAGAAGAAATGGGAGCCAGTACTATAAAATGACAGTTTCACACTACATGTTTAATGTCTAGCCCTGAAATGGTGCTTATGGGATGCAGAGGGGGACAGTTGGCAGCCAAATTTATACCCGCAGCGCGCAAGTCTGACTTTAGAGCTTGCAACTATTTCAGTTAGGAACTCGTTCAAAAAGTCTAAAAAGGACAGCAATTACCATTTTGTAGAACATCACAATGTACAAAGTTGTCAGCACTACGAGGGGACTGAATTAGAACTAATACTGAGCCTTCATGCGATACTTCTGCGCTAGTTCGGAGCTAGTGCAGGGTATGAATAGCAAATTTTGTCTATACAATTCTTTTTTTATTTTTTTTTGATTTAAGAAAAAATTTCTATGAATTTTTAATTGAAACTATGCAAACAATGGCGCTATAAAACCAGACAGGTGAAGTCAGTATTACAACAACAAAAATTTGAGGGCCCTCATAATCCGGTCATAAATTTTAAAGTAGTAGGGAAGGAAAATCGTTGCTAGTTTTTTGCTAACTTAGTAATGTGAAGTGTGGAAAAAAGCCAAACTCGATATATCACCACATTGGAAACGGGGACATGAAACAAAACAGGAGAAAACAGAAGAAATGGAATTAAAAATTGGAGAAAGTTAGAGGGAAATCGGAAAAGTAAGGAGAACAAAATGAAGATGGAGAGTGTGAGTTTAAGTAAGAATAAGGCAATGGCTTGAGACAAAATAGTAAAGACTTTAAGAGGAAGATTAAGAAAAGAATAAGATTGTTGAGAGTAACAGTGAAAATTGATCTTGGATAGGAGCAAGAGCAGAAAGAGTAAGAGGAAAGGCGGGAAGATATTCGGAAGAATGCAAGGGATAGGGAAACTGGATGAGGCGATTAAAGTAAACCAGAAACAGCTGAGGGAGAGGAAATAAGAGAGGAAGAGGATAAGACAGAGGAGAGGCCAGTGGATAGGTGAGAAAGTCAGTCGGGTTTGATCTTAACGTATCCACGGTTAGCCAAAGCTGTTAAAAATAAAGTTGTGATAAGCAAATTTTTTCTTGTTAGCCATCAGGTAAATCTATAAGCTCTGATTTGTTCAACCTCTGTTGCTGTAAAATCTCCGCTGCTATATATTTTTACACCAACCATCTCTTTCTGCTCAAAGAGCCTACCTCAACGATTGGTTTACATAGATAAATGTTGGGTTTTGGGACCGTATACCGTCAATGCCGAGTTTTCGTATTAGACGCCTTACAGATACTTATCCGAAACTTCATATTATTGCTCCAAATCGTCAGTCATCTCATTAACGTCAGCAGTATGCAGTGCCATAGTGAGGGGGAGGGGGGGCTTCTTGCCCCGGGCTCTACTCAGAGGGGGCGACAAATGGCCCGCAATGTAGAACTTGAGTTGAACCTAAAACTCCGTTAGAATTACTTACTTTTATAATCTCCTGTGGAGAATATTTAACCCCGGGCGCAAGAAAACTCACTACGCCACTGGCAGTTTGTTTCCACATTCCTTAGTTGTGGACAATGTGATACTCTGAAGATCCAGCCATTCAGATCGGTTGACTGAAACTTTTCCATTTCCTCTCAGGAAAAGATTATAAGCCCTCCCACAAAAGCATATATAGACCGCTGGCGATATTTTTCTGCACGTTGCTTCATATTTCAAAACGGCATTTTTTATGATACATACTTAAAAAAGTCAATGCTGCAGATAAGGCAAGAAGCAATACATAAATTTATGAGGGCGCGTATTGTGAAATGCGACTCGATTTTATAATATCCACTACACCTGTCTAGTTTATTGCATCATGATGCAAACCAATCTCAAAAATGTTTTCAAAAATATTTGGAAATTCGATAAAAATTTACGAAAATTTCGTACATCTAATTTAGAGTTTTCTGAATTTATTATTGAGTATGCAGTTTTTTACCCCAATCAATTTTAGTCTAACAAAGTGCAAGTAATAGGTCCGCCAAAACTAGCATTGATTTTTGGCATTTTTTTTACAGAAGAATGTTACAAATTTCTTCCACCCCCAGCGGGTTAGGGGGTTAAAACATACCCGCGGTAAGTATGCCTGTCGTAAGAGGCGACTAAAATACCAAATAGATTCAAAGGGTTTTGTAGCGCAACCCTTTCGAGGTGTTGCCAGCGCAAAATATAGCTTCTGGAATCCAACCTCACCTATCCGTTGCGAATCCTGTTTCATTAACAGCCGAGGCTCTGGTGACCCCGAACTCCTCATGGATCTAGGGGTATAAGAGCAGGATGGCCTAGAAGGTCGTATGTGGTCATACCAAATCGTTCCCAATGGTCGGGCTTGGTACCGGAACGTACCGTATCTGCATCCGGCAAAGGACCATCAACATCGATAACACTCTCGAAGGCCTTCGGGGAGTGTCTTATCGCTACAACAACAACAACAACAAATTTCTTCCATAGAAAATGTGCCTAATTTTATTTTTACATGGACGAAGAAAAGAAACACCCTTCGGAAAAAATATTTTCAAATTTCAACACAAAAGAGATTTATAACTTGCATTTTGTTGGACTGAAATTGATTGAGCTAAAAAAACTGCATACCCAAAAAAAAGTTTACAAACTGCAAATAAAAAGCTCGAAAATTTCGTAAATTTTTGCAAGAATTTTCGAACATTTTCGAAAATGGTTAGGAGATAGGTTTTGTATTGTTTCAGTTACAATTCATAGACGTTTTTTCTTTAAATTTAATTTACGAAATTTAATAAAAATTGCCACTGCTATTTCCTGTTCGGCGCTGTATTTACTTAGTATATAGATATGTAGCAATGCATGTAATATCAACAATGCAACAGATGAAAGAAAAAAATTCCAGTTGGCATGCCATTAGCTTCTACCTAGGCAGAACAAGCTTTTCAACACATACCGGCGCCATTACTTTTTAGTTCGTATGTATGAAACCTAGTTTGGACGGTAGTAGTAGAAATTCCAACACCCACACTTACGCCCCGATTCTAGTGTGGTAACAACATTCTTCACCACGGTAACGAAATCATGCGGCAACTTTTACACCCTTTTGGTATTCTACCTGCGAAAATAGCCGGATATTTTTTTACCCACAAAAGTAGGTGGTTACATCGAAATAACCACACAACAGCTGTTGTTTAGAAAAAGGCAAAACTGAAAAATAAAGAATTGTAAGCGCAAATAAGTAAAGATAATTTCACAGAATAAATTACAATATACCTATGTAGAAACTTAGCATGTATAATATGCATATACATACACATCGTCCCATTTATTCGTTAACCTCGTATCTACAAGTGAGACATTTTCGGTAAAGCGAACACGGTTGCCACACCATGTTTACATTAGGGATCAAAATTCATCGAAAAAAACGACAACATTTTTGTTTTATTTTATTAGTATAAAATACAAAATTGTATGATGTTTCTATATAAAATTTTACTAAACTAGTGAAGACTTTCCTTTAATTCAAGCTGAACAAACAAATATATGTACATGCAACCAAAAATGGTACTATATTTTGACATAGGATAAGTCTATGTCTTTCACCAACCAAACGTTGTGAACCTAGTTTTGGTCAAAAAGCTCTTGGTTCGAGAATTATGTTGTTGATTGCAATGAAATAAAATATATAGTGCAGTTAGGTTTTAGTAAGAAACGGTTCAAAATTTGCGTTCTGGTGTGGCCGAGCTATGTATGTGGAAAACTCAGTAAATCATAAATGAAACTAGGCAATTTTGTTAGCGCTATTTTTATAGACGCTTACTTTTTCCCTTAACGTTTAAACTTCATATCAGAGCCTAGATTCAGTAAGTGTGAGTTTTGATCCCAGGCCTCAGGGGTTCTACTAGCACGTATAGGAATAATTTTGTACACAACATTTGTTCCGAAATCAAATCTCTTTTGCATTTGCTTCTTTCTGTCTTCGAGTTAAAATATTTCCTGTGCCAAGATACTTAATTTTCAATTACTTTGCGTGGCTTAACACCACAATAGTCCTGGAATTCCTTGAACTAATTGAGCTGGGTGAGTAAGATTTAAATATCAACGTGCCAGACGAGAAGTAATGCATAGAATTTCTTGTATAAGTTTTGAAAGTGTTAGGCTCACGGCAGAGTGCTCGCTATAAGCTATGCTAGGCGAGAAGCAATTTTTATTTTCATATATTTTACATAGTGTTGTATAACCGATCGAAATATCTAGCCGTTATTAATCTTATAAAACGAGAGTTTTTTTGATTAGTCGGTTATTTCATCAACAATTAACGACAATGTGTTTGCCCACATTTTTCTTTTTATAGCCTGGCATAAATTATATCCTAGGTGAAATGTTATTTTTCTGGTACATTTTATTGACTGAGCAATTTTTTATATGGGGGCTAACGAAAAGTGAGGCGAATTTTTGGGCAATATTGTGATTTTTTACTTGAGTGAAAAAGAAAGAAAAGTACCAATCGTATATACTGCATAAAAAGGACAAAAATTGAAGAAAAGGGACCAGCGGACCAAATGGGGTTAGAAGGGACTATTTTTGGTCCAAATGGACCAAAGTGGCAACCGTGAAAGCGCAGAAAACTACCTTTCCAATTTCTCCACAGACACTGGTGAGTTTTTCGGTGATGACAGCGTTACCACTTGTGCCAGAATCGCGGATAAAAGAACTGGTAACGATATTCGGTTACATAATGTTCTGCGTACTATTTTACTGGTAACGCTCAAAATCGGGGCGTTAGTGTGCTGAAAGCATTTTAAATAGCAACACATACACTTTACCTACCCAACATGAATTCTGTAACTTGCATGTCATATCTATGAGATACAGTAGCAAACATTCTGCTTGGTATTTACAAAACACAATACGCAAATGTTGACTAGAACACCAAATTCATGGCTATAATCTATTTTGTTGCCCAGTTTGTTGGTTTCGCGCTCTACCAAATGTCAAAAGTTAAATGATGCAACAAATGGCCAAGTAACGTAGCAGCGGTGAAACGTTGGACTTACTGGCCGAGTACATTGTCACGCTAATACATAATACAATATTCACTCATACATATTAAATATCTTATTGCCCCCATTTAAGGCGAAAGTTGGCTAGTATGCAATGGTATAGCGAAATTTAGTAGCTCTCACAGCGGCCATCTAAATACATATGTACGTATGCATGTATGTACATACATAGCCCATTTGCATAAAAGACAATTGTTGTGCGATGGCAGCAATATGTTGCTGATTAAGTGTCTGGCAAAGGATAATAACAGGAAATGGCTTTTAAGTGCAAAGCGGAAGCTTGAAAGCCTGTTGAATGAGGGAAATATTTAAACGTGAATTCCACGCTAGGTGAGTATTGGAATGGTTGTATTCATTATAGATAATTCTCAAATTAGTAAAGTGACACTCTGACCTTTAACACCAGTTTCTTGCTGTACGCTTATTATACATACGGAGTGCGCTGTCTTACGTATATTGATATTAGAGAAAAATTAAAAAGTTTTCAAAACGGCGATGGTTACTAGGGCATGTTTGTGATTTCACTTCTTCATCAGCTAGCTTCTCAGGAGCTGAGTATTGAACTCGAAAACTCCAACATCCATATTTTATACTAGTGCACGCCCCGCTGTTCGCTTTGCAATTGGTCTCTAAGTCTTGGCTTTTTGTTGCTATTCCTTTGTTCATCATTTAGGTACATACTAAAGCTTGTACTTCATCCTAATTGTGTGGAATAATTATAGGCGCGCTCTAAGAGCTTAGTGTCATTGGGTTTATAGCATTGCTTTTATTAACAGTACTTCCGCTGTTTACTATTATATCAATATTTATTATCTGTATTTAATTAGCGATACATGCTAAAATTGCTTTATACAATTGTTTTTCTTATTGATATTAGCGAAAAATTACAAAGTTTAAAACGGCGATAGTTACTAAGAGATGTTTCTGAATTTCACTTCTCATCAGCTAGCTTCTCGGGAGCTGAGAACTGAGAAATCGAAATCTCCAACATTCATACTTTATACTAGTGTAAAGGCAGATGCCTTTATCCACTCAGCCATATGAATACCCCTCTGTTCGCTTTACCTTACGTATATCTACAAAAATACCCAATTTTCAAACTTTTCACTAAAAAATAAACCAAACAACATAACGACAATTTCAAATCTTACATTAATATGCAGTTTCTTGGCCGCAGCGTCTTCATCCATTCGCATAACTTGAACTAGTCAACGAAGGCTTTAAGCTTTTATTCCTTACACTATCTTTATATAAGCATAACGTTCATACGGCTGATCGTCTTCTCCCAGATTTACCAGTTTATGAAGACGAACTGATTGGGTCTATCACTTCTTTAATTTTGGGCTATAGTATTTCGCATAGTACGATAAATAAAACCTCATACTCGATATTAAGTAGGGTGATTCTGCGGTAGCTAGCGCGTTTGTGTGGATCGCCTTTCTTTTGTATTGAATTACGTTGATTTCAGCCAAAGACATCATCCATCCGAAATATCCAAATATCGCTAACTTCTACTGAAAGAGCTGGGTTGTTCCTGGTACATACCATTAGATCGTGGTCGTCATCAGAATAAGAGATCTCATCCGTGGCTTGTTACCAATGCTTCCTTGGAACAGATTTTTACTTGGCTACGTAAATTTTGAGTTAAGCGCCTTTTACGACATGCAAATTTACCGGGGATCCATTCTAAGCGCTCCTAACGCGCAGGATCCGAGTATTACCGCGAGGTATTTAACATGAAATCAGTGATGGAACTCGGCTACTTTTGAATGGTTCATAGATCATATCTGTTGTTGGTTGCTTTTCTAAGCTCGATGTTATATCAGCATACAAGTGAACAAAAGCGAGTTAGCACCCATCAAAGTCTAGAACTAATGTCATAAAAAATTTTAATCAAGCTTAATAGCTGCATCTAGATCTGATAATTTTGTTACCCCCAGTAGCCGTAGCCTCGACCTCGCGAACACAGGTCAAGAAAAGAGAGCATACTCAATCGTTTCTCTCTGCAGCTCGTACATATGTACTACATCTGCCAGCACTGAAGAGGCCTAATTTATAAGCCCTGTCATTACGACCTTCGTAAGCCTCAATTCGAATATCTTAAAGAATACGATCAACTTGTTTAGCCTAATATTGTATGACTATTACAAGATCGGTATATAGTTTATCTTAACTTCTGTCATTTCCGCACCCTTGCGCTAACCTTCTTATCTAATATGCCTCCGTTATCTCCTTGGAAACGCAAGAGCTGGACCATGAAGTGTGTTCCACAATTTTTAGTCTATTATGATTCCTAGATTTTTGTTGCGTTGTTTATCTTGAGCGTTACTCCTACCTAGTTCTTTTCGGGGCGATATTTTTTAGTGAGCTAGACCAGATCTATATTTTATATCATTTTATTCATCTTATTTTATTTTATCTTATTTATTTTACTTATTTTTTATTTTCTTTGATTTTGTAATATTTAAATTTATTTTATAATATTTTAATTTGTGTATATTTAATTTATTTAATTTTAGTTTATTGTACTTTATTCAATTTTGTTGTATTTTATATTTTTGTTTTATTGTATTATATTTATTGTATTTTATTTTATTTTATTTACTTAAAATGTTCTCCTTTGAGGGTTTACATTAAATATCGGTTATAAACAACAAGATACTTAGTGCTATTTAATTCTATTAACTAGTTACATTGGTTTGATTATACAGCTATTGGTAAGATTTTCTATAAATAACTACATATATATCAGGTTTTTAAATTTATATAATTCATCGTAGATTAGTGTATGCTTAAGAATTTCCTAACTATAGAGCTTGTCGGTAAAATCACAGACTTCTGTATCGCTCGTCGCTTTTCGGTGAGTTGAAGTTTCTCACGACTACAGTTTAGTGATTTTGGGATAACTCCTGTTGAGGATATTATAATGGGAATTATGTCAACTCTGTGCAGTTTCTCATCTCCTTAATTTCGTGTGCCAGACTTTGATATTTTCTGAGCTTCTCCGCATAGCACTCCTGTAGGTTGTGTGTATTTGGAACACCTATGTCTATTACGTAAGCCTGATTCTCCTGCTTATTTACGATCGTTATATCAGGTCGGTTATGTGGCATGGTTCGATCTGTTAGAATAGACCGGTCCCAATACATTTTGAAAGCGTTGTTTTTCTAGCGTTGCCTCTGGGGTATATGTGTAGTATGGGCATTCCGCTGTAATTAGATCATAACGCAGAGCTAGTGTTTGATGTACGATCTTTGCTACCTGTTTATGCCTTGTTAGATATTCGGTAGCCGCCAATGTAACACATGCACCCGTTATGTGTTGAATTGTTTCGGGATGTCTTTGGCATCGTCTACAATTATCATTTTCAATAGGCGCTCGCATTACATATTTGCAGTGGTTCCTTGTTGCAATAACCTGGTCTTGGATGGCCGCATGAACCCCTCGGTCTCAGCGTAAATACCAGAGTGACTTAACCACTTATTGGATGCTGATTTGTCAACTTCTGCATGTTCCAGAGCATATGCATGTCTTCCGTGAATATCTTTCATTTTCCACTCTTTTATCAGAGGCTGTATGTGCTCTCGATCGGAGGGGAGTTCGTGCGTCGTAACATCATGCAGGTTTAGTGGAGAATACTTCAAATCCGCCTTGCATATCGTTTCTAAGAGGGGGTTGTGTTGGTTTGGAGGTATATGCGTAGCTTATGAACACCATACTGGCATGGCAAGTAGAGGCGTTCTATTGCAGATTTAGGGTGATGTGCACCAAGTTTTGTTAGCAGCGTCCTTGTTGTTCTTTTCACGGTCTCCAACTCTGTGTCCGACCATTTGATTGTTCCGAAAGTGTATGTAAGTATGGGGATCGCGTATGTATTAATGGCTTTAAAAAGGTTGTTTCCATTTAAGCATGACTTAAGTAAGCTCTTGACCCTATCCATGTATTCATTTGTTGTGTTCAGCACTATTTCACTGTGCTGAATCCTTCGGGCTGAAGCAACCCAAGGTATTTGTAACATTCGCTCTCAGACATGCAATTTATCGTCTGGCTATCGCCATAGTTGAAAGTTTCGCAGTACAGGTCTCCCGTTTTCTATACTCAGTCTACGGCATTTATCAATTCCAATGACATTCTAATATCATTTGAAAAATCCTCTGTAAGCTCCCGCAGTGTGTTTATATGATGCTCGTTTGCGCCATACAGCTTAATGTCATCCATATATAACAACTGTGACAGTTTGTAATGCATCAGATGTGCAGATTTAATGGTAAACCCATAGTTGGTTTATTTTAGGATGGTTGATAATGGGTTTAAAGCGAGGCAGAACCATAGTGGACTCAATGTGTCTCCCTGAAAGATTCCTCTTTTAATAGGGATAGGAGCCGATTTTATGAGACGTTTTTTTGACTTATATTTAAAGTAATTTCCCAAAAGGAGGAGAGATGGCGCAGCAGTTTTTAATATTAGGTGCTAACTTATATATGTCTGGTACTTCTAGCAGCCAGGAGTGTGGGACGCTGTCGAAAGATTTGGCAAAGTCAATATAGGCGGTATAGATGTTCCTTTGCTTGTGATACACTTGTTCCATAACAACAGAGTCAATTATGAGCTGCTCCTTACAACATTTGCTTATTTTTGTACACCCTTTTTGTTCGCTATACATGATTTCATTGGCCTCGATGTGGTGGTAGATTTTGTCGGTCAAGCAGGATGTTAATACCTTGTACAGCCTACAGAGACATGTAATTGGCCTATACTTGGAAGGGTCTTCTGTATTTTTTTGGGTCTTTTTAAAGTAGATATGTTTGGCCTTTCGTTAAAAATGCTGGGATAATTAATCCTGTTTGCAGGAAAGTTGTATAGTGGTAAGCTAATGCACGATGTGTTGTTGTAAATTTTTTCAACCAGAAGTTATGGATACCGTCTGGTCCTGGGGATTTCCAATTATGTGTGATCCGCACTGCTTTTCTCACATCTTCTTCGTTTAAGGTTATGTTGCTCATCTCGCTTAGGTTTTCATTCCTTCTACGTTCTTCTCCAATCCACGCGGTGTTTTTGGCATGCTTGCTATCCACCGACCATATGGACCGCCAATATGCCTCTACTAGATGGATATTTGGTGGCTCAGTATTTTCATTAATTTGGTTTTCTCTAAGTTTCCTGTAGAATACTCTCTCATTATTTTGAAAGGACTTGTTTTCCGTCCTCCTGTTTTCTGAGAGTAGATATCTTCGCAGGCGGCTCGATTTAACGGCTAGTTTTTGTCGTAAAGTGTCTAGGTATTGGACCATTGTGTCGTTTGGTGGATCTTGTCTGGAGTGCGTTTTATACTCAACTTTGAAACCTTCAAGCCATTTCCGAACTTTTCTAGCGCGATTGCCCTTTATGTATTGCGTAAGTCGACCGAGGTCAGCCCTCAGCTTTTTTATTTGATTAAGCAGCCTATGTTTCCAAGGTTGGGTGTAGGACTTAGGCTTACCGTTTGCTTTTCGGCGGACTAGCCTGCCGCCAGTGGAACGAATTATTGCTGCTGTAGCTGCATATATTGCGTCCTGAAGTTCTTCAAATGAATTTACATTTTGTTTTATGTACGCTGGAAGGATTTCGGTGTTCATACATACAACAGCAGTCGCCAAATTCTTCGTGGCTTTCTGCCTGGGTAAAATTGGTCTTAGTAGTGGGTCCGTACCATAAAATTCTAGCAGAGCGTTTTGGAACTCAATTTTTAAAATTTTCATGCTCTCATTTTCAACAATAACATTAACGACGGCCTCCGCTTGATTTGATTCCCCCGTGCCTATATTTCCGATCGTATTGTTAACTATGGCATTTTCATGTGGTCTGATGGCTGCAGCCTCTATAGTTAATTCATTCATCGCTTCTTGTTTAAGTTCATTCAGCCTTCTGATATATATATATTTATTTCTTACGATTGCACTTCGTTGATCGCCTATCCTTTGAACTGAAACTTTGAACATCTGGGAAAGCCCTTTAAAAGCTTCGTGTAGTTTCGTTCGGTATCCACTTTTGCTTGTTTCGTTTTTAGTAATTATGTAGTAGCTTCGCATGATGTGCTCATTCATTTCTTTAGTCCATTTCATGCGTTGCCCAGGTGATGCCGCTCTTGTGGTTACCGAATGACTCGGTAAAACAGCCAGAGACGGGTTATGAGTAGTGATTATTGCTGGTCCGTCAATTAGAGTTGGTCAGGCAATCGTGTCCCGCATCGCCCCTGACCGTTGCGATGCTCGTCCGAGGCTTCCATGTGTATATTATGAATCATTTTGCTCCCCGTATGGGTGGTTGGCCCATAAGGGGTTGGCTGTGAAATGCGTGCTCGCCAGGCACGGAAAGAGAGACCCCTTTTCACTGCATTATCAAGTTTTGGTCCGAGGGTGGTATTTGATTTCCCACCTACCCGGCATATTTGCCGGGCTTTCCCCTATCCGCCACCGGGGGACGCGCCCCATGGGGGATCTGATAAACCCGCAGGGGTTAATTTCTTTTACTTTCTCAATTACTTCCTCATTCTATTCATTTTCTCATTTTATTTTCTTTTTTTGTTTTATATCATTTTTTATTTCATTTTTTTGATTTAGTTTGATTTCATCTTCATTTTTTATATAATTAATTATTTATGTTGTTTTTCTGTATTTATTTATTTTTTTTTATTTACTTCATTTTGTTTTATTTTATTTCATCACATTTTTTTAATTTAATATCATTTTATTTTTAACTTTTTTATTTTATTTTATTTTCTTTAATTTTATAATATTTAAGTTTGTTATATATTATTTTAATTTATATTTTTTATACCTATAAATATAGAATATATACTCACCATTAAGTATACCGAATTGATCAGGACGATCAACTGAGTTGATATAGCCATGTCCGTCTGTCCGTCATCTGTCTGTTTGAACGCAAACTAGTCCCTCAAATTTTAAGATATCTCAATAAAATTTTGCACAAGGATGTATTTTTGAATTATATTAGACATTTGTCGGATCCGGTAGTATCGGACCACTATAACATATATCTCACATAAAACCGATCGTTCAGATAAGACGATTTTGGTCATTCTGCCGCAATTTAGAAACTATAAACGTAAATCTCGGTGATATTTATTCTAATATATCATAGAAGATTTCATGAAAAAACATTTCGATCGGAGCTATATATAATATATATCCCATACAACCGATCGTTCAGATAGAACTATTTTTAGCCATTTCTCCCTTAATTTCCAATATAAAAATGTTAAACTTGATGATATTTATTCTAATACTTATATCACAGAAGATTTCCTGAAAAAATCACTTTGATTGGAGCTATATGTATATAGTATATACCTATCCCATACAACCGATCGTGCAGATAGAAAGATTTTTGGCCATTTCTCCCTTAGTTTCCAATATAAAAAAGTGAAACTTGGTGATATATATTCTAATATATCATAGAAGATTTCTTGTAAAAATCATTTCGATCAGAGCTATATATAATATATATCCCATACAACCGATCGTTCAGATAAGGGGGTTTTTTGCCATTTTTTTATATTTATCTTAAAATCGTTTAGGTATGTACGTCTGTTCACTATATATTTCTTATCTTATACAGCGTATTATTTGGAGATTACGAATGGGATAAGATTATTGTTCAGCCCCATTCATGAAAGGTATGAAGTCTTCGGCACAGCCGAAGACAGTCCCGTCCTTACTTGTTTTGATTTCATTTTAGTTGATTGTATTTTATTAAATTTTTCTATATTTTATTTTTATTGTATTTTTAAATTTTTTTATTTTATTCAATTTTGTTCTATTGTATTTAATTTAATATTATTTTAGTTTATTTTATTAAATTATTTATCTTTCTTTTATTGCATATACTTTTTATATTTTTGGTTCTTTTATTTTATTTGATTTGTTTTCTTTTTATTTCATTTTGTTTATTCGTTTTTTTTTAATTTAACATCATTTCATTTTATTTATTAAATAATTTTTTTTATTTTGTTTTATTCTACCATATTTTCTTTTTATTTAATTTTATTTATTCATATTTTTTTAATTTAATATCATTTCATTTTATTCCATTTAAAAGTTTTTTTTAGTTTGTTTTATTTTTTCTATTATTTTGTTTTATCCTATCCTATTTTATTTTTAATTTATTTTATCTTTATTTAGTTAGAGGGACATGCTCATATTTTATTTCAATATATATTTTTAATTTTTTTATTTAATTTTTTCATTTAAACTAGAAAAACTTATTTAGCTTGAAAAGGCAATCAACATATCGAAAAGCAATAACTGTCCATAATCATAAAAAATTCCATATTTTAAAATGTGTTGATTGGCTTTTAAATGTGATGTGTTAATTAATTTAGCGATAAAACGTCACACTAAAATACCTAAACATATAATTATGTGTAAATTTGTTTGCACAGCCGTTAAGTCAACACATAAAATTAGTCGCATATCAATGCTACTGATCTTACGCTTTTCGGTGCTCACACTCCTTCATTAAAATAACAAACATTATTTATATATTCAAGATATTGATTGGCCATGCGCATGCGCCACTATGCAGCTGTCAAAAGTCATACGAAAGGCGTTAATATTCACATCGAAATCGACACACACAACAACACAAAAGGCAACCGATAATATCCAACGCAAAAGCGCTTAATTACAGGTGTTTATTGCCTTAAACTGCCACTATAACTTTTTTCATATTTATTTATTTAGGATTGTGTTAAAAGGTAATCAAATATATACAAAAATGCTTAAAACAAAAATGCCAAATACAAAATGTGTGGTACATGTATGTATGTATGTATGTATCTTTTTGAGTGGCCAGCAAACAGAAAAAGAACAACAAAGGTATCAAAATCAATTATTGAAACAATTTCAGGATCATGTTTGAGTACGATAGATAAAGATCTTTAGACAATTTGTTAGTCGTTTTTGAAGGATCAATCCGCCAAAAGATCTATGATTGGAGATAAAATTCAATTGATTGAAATTTAAGTAAAATTAAAAATAAATTGTTGTTATGAAAATGGGTGTGATGATCTGACCCCCGAAAATTCTTACAACAACTAGAAATTCGTAAGTGCAGTCTACCATTAGGCATGAATATAAAAACATTGCTGTAAACCGATCCAAGAGCACGCAGCCCAATCGACTATATTGCATTAGACGCCTACCGTGTTTTAGATGTTCGTAGCAAAAATCCGAGATCACAAGTCAACCAGGAAGGGTAGAATGTATGAGCAGTTGGATTATAGGATCTTCAGAGCACTTTCGTGCTGCCGCCCACGAAGAAATTGGAATTGGAATACCTGGTGTAATGAAGAATGTCACGTTGCAGCCGAAAAATAGTCACGCTGAGATCTAATAGAAGAAGGAGAGTGTGTGACTACAACCATAAGTCGAATGAAGTGAATATTCACAAAAAGAAAAAGTAAACGCAGATAGGCGTGAATGCGAGTGTCTTGAGCTAATAGCCAACAGTAGAAGTACCAAGTTTTAGACAGTAAATCTGGGACATACGGAAGGTCTCAATCCCATGTCTAGAGAGTGCTTATATTAAGGAAGCGGAACTGTCTGGCCACTTTAACGAAGGCAGCAAAGAAGCTCTCAGGGAATATGCTGATTCTGAGCCCACAATTTGATGATGGATTGCCTGAGGAGATATTCCCTATGTCGCTAGTGAAAAAAATGCTGCACAACAACAACACCCATGTCAGCCGACGAAATAAAATCGGCTACACACCCATACTGCAAAGATGTACATAATACAGGATATTTACACTATCCAGTTGCTGTAGTGCATTCAAGACACAGAAGAACCAGAAGAAAATAAGCAATGCGCAAATACCTAACTACTAATACTCGGACAACAAATTGACAAATTTTTTATAAAATTTTCGATAAATAATCGATAACTACTCAATAGTAATTCGCTAACATATCATTAACAAACTATTTGATTAAAGTCTAATACTTTTCGATAGCAAATTTATAATTTTTCAAAACAAATCGATAACATTTCGATAGCAAAATGCGATGAAACGCATATAACAAATGGTAACACTCCGATTGTAAGTCGAAACATTTTCGATAACAAATCGATATTTTTTGGTAAGATATCGGCCACCTTTCGACAAGTAATCGATCGTTTTTCAATAATAAATCGATAGCTTTTGTGTAAAAACTCATTAACAACCTTTGATATCGACAGCAAATATGTAAAACCGATAAATCCTCTGTACCAAGTCGCTAACACTGCTATTAAAAATATTTCCTTTCGTTAGCTGGAATGAACTAGAACACTTGGAATAGTACAAGAAAATACTTGCGCGCGAATATACGTACTGTATTGATCATCAAAGACTCTCATTGCGGCAATATTTCATAACAAATCGATGAGTCGTCGTTAACAAAGCGGTAATACGCCGATAACATTTCTCCGATAAATTATCGACAACTTTTCGATAACAAATCGATACTTTTTTTAGTAACAACACTCTGATTGCCAGCTGTTAATACTCTGATAATCGATAACTTTTCGAATACAAATAGGTAGCGAGTCGATACATTTTGATAACAAAATCGATGGCTTTTCGATAACATGTCGAAAACTTTTCAATAACAGATCGATAACTTTTTCATAACAAATCCATAACTTTTTATTATTGCGTTTAATAACAAACCGGAAACATTTTTTTGATAACTTCTGCGGAAACATATCGATAACTTTTTGATAATAATTCAATAATTTTTCGATAAAAAATCAATAATTTTCAATAAGCAATCGATAAAACGCCAATAAAAAATTAGTAACACTTCGATAACAAATTGATAACTTTTGT